>CAUYQV010184507.1:0-41673 GCA_963574575.1 Galagoides demidoff
TCATCCAACTGGCTAACATAGCCATCATGTCTTTCTCATAATTGTTGTGTTAAGACATTTATATTCAACCTTTAGACAAATTCACATGTACCCTAATAGGATAAATTATAGGTATGATCCCCACAATATCATTCTCTTCACCCATCCTCCCCCCTCCTTTCCCCGTAGTCTAGGGCTCCATTTGGATTGTAGCTTTTGATATATAGTTGATCCCCAGCAACTTGAGTGAAAATGGTAAAGCATGAGAGCTGTCTTCAGATATCTAGGAGTTATTTTGTATTTATGTATGTCTGGTGAACAGAAATAAGGCCAAAGCATTGGAGTTACAGGAAGACAAATTATATAATTTCACACAGAGTGATTAGTGTACCCGTGGGAGTGACATTTGATAGTAACAGTAACAGTGGCTCATTATAGCATGATGACCCACTGGGGGAAGAGGTTTGTCCATTCTTCTCTCTTCTGCCAAGAAGTCCTATGATAGAGTGTTTTATAACAAGGGCCATAAGCAGATAACCCACACAGAGCGGGCAGGCATGCACACATAAACCGGCCAGGCAGGCTAAGCATCAGATAGTTGGGAATGATGGGAACCATAAGGAATAAACAGTGTGCACTCTGTCTCAAAGAGATATCTACTCCTCACCTACTAACTGTTGCTCAGTGTCCGGGTCAGCTCAGCACTGTCAGACCAGAAATCCAGATACTTACATGAAATTTTCCATTTTAAGGATATTATATAGGTCAGGAAAGCATCTTGGTGGCTGTCTATGGCCCAGAGGTTATTAGTTTGTGATCTTTCTGTAGCAGGTTTATCTTAGGATGTTAAAACCTGAGGTGTGAGGAAGGCTTCCTGGAGAGGCTACCCAGCTTCTGTTCAGCTTACTGTCTTTGGGCCCATGAACATACCCTGCCTGTTCCCCCGGCTCTGCACATTGGCCATTCTGTCTTCACAGTGGGGACGCTCTGTGGCTCAGGCCTGTCTCCCATGACATCTCTCATTAGTGGTCCTCCCCTACCAAGCCCTGTCTTCTTAGAGCAGGGGTCCTCAAACTTTTTAAACAGGGGGCCAGTTCACTGTCCCTCACACCATTGGAGGGCCGGACTGTGGGCTCCGGGATGAGTCGGTTGCTAAGCAGGACAGGCAGCAGTGGCAAAAACACCTGGCAGGCCAGATAAATGTCCTAGGTAGGACATGCATGTGGCCTGCGGGCTGTAGTTTGAGGATGCCTGTCTTAGAACACCTTCAGCATTTCCAGCACTTGTATGTCTGCTGCAGCTGGTTCTTGTCCAATGGTCTTGTAATTTGTCTTGTTTATTTAACTGGATTATAAATTCCTTAATGCAATGGGGCCTGGCATGGGGGCACATAGCAGGTGCTCAGTTAGAACTATTGTTACTGTCACTAGATGGTCATCTTACTCAGTGCCTTTGGCATTGCTTTTCATAAAAGAGGAGGTAATAAAGAGGAGACCACCAGCTCATGCATGCAGAATTTAAAATTAAATCAGCAGGGCTTTCAGAGATTGAATAGGCGTGTCCTCTCCTAACAAAGATATAACAAAATAACCAATTATTTGTGCACTGGTTTAGATTCCTTGATTAGAGATATGTTCTGAGCATAAGCTATAGAGCCATCTTTTTAAGTTAGAAGTTAGAAGGCACCTTTTGGTTACAGACAAAAAAAAAAAAAAGAAAAGAAAAACAACAAATTAAAAATAAAAACAAGTCAACTAACTTTGACTGCTTGATCTATTTCGACTTCCTTCCCTTTCATTTAAAACACATTTTGTTTGTTTTAGAAATCTCTTTTCTCTCACATTTATATAATATAAACATTCTCAGTCATCTGTGATAATGGGTTTTATGGTAAACTTTGGGCACTGGAATTTACTGTTCCCAAACCTTATTTTAGCAAACTTTCCACACTTTTTGGTGAAGAAGCTAGTAAGTATAAATTGCCAAAATAGTAAGTCTTTCCTATATTTCCTATTTGTCCCACGGCTGTTTAGTCAGCCTACTTTCAGCATAATATTGTTGTAAGGAACTGAATAATTTCTTCAACAAACATGTATTGAACCCCTACTAAGTTCCATTTTATCTTCATTTGGAGATACAGTGGTGAAGAAATTAGACAGAGCCCTATCTCTCCTGGAGCTGACTTTGTAGTGGTGAGAAATAAACACAAACTAATGAACAAATGAACAGAAGAAAATATTGGATGGTGACAAGTGTTGGGAGAATAAAACAGGATATAGAGAATGTGTATGTGTGTGGGATACTCTAGATTGGAACTGAGGGAAGGTCTCCTTGAAGCTGTGATGTCTAAGACTTGAATGACAAGAAGGGGCCAGCCATGTGAAGATGATGGGTAAGAGCATTTCAGGCCAACCAAATAGCTACTGCAATGGGCTTATGGTAGGCATCTGCCTGGGGTGCCAGAGGCACAGCAAAGAGGCCATTGCCAGTGTGGCTGAGAAGGGGTAGGTGAAGAGAGATGAAGTTGGGAGGAAATTTTAGCAAATAGAGTTTAGTGTACCAGTCAAAATTATTTAGCAACAATATGAAATTTTTTTTACAGTTTAAATTTATATGGCCATGAACATTTATATTTCAGAAACTGTGCCATGATTTCTGTGTGATAGATCCTGCTTTGAAGATTTGGATTTCTCATGGATAGAATAGGCCATTAGTAGAATTGTAGGAAAATAGCATCTAGTACTCTATTCTTAAATTGAATTTGCTTTGGAAGTAGTCATGGGTGCAACAAACATAGTAAGAAACAGCTTCCTTCATCCTTTAATGTAATAATTGCTCTCCAGGATTAGAAGAGCTTATAGACAGATGGAACATCCAGCTATAAAGTTAACTGAACAGAAAAGAAAGCTATTATGGATAAAGAGTCAGATTTTCTGGCTCTGTACAACAGAGACCTGATAAGTTGCCAGCATGTAACATGCCAGAAGCCTGGATCCAGAGAGCATTTGTGATATACAGCCAACACAGCACTGCATTCCCTCTCAGAGGGTGACCTCCAAATATGTTGTAGCCTTTGGCAAGATTTTTATACCACAATTGAAAACAGATGCCCCTTTTGCCCTTTCCCTTGTCTGAGTTACTACCGTTCAGGAGGTTGTGAGCCATGGCAGTCTCTCATGCAACTTCAGAATTTCCAGCTAGAGTCCTCGTTAGACATTCCTATTTATAAGTCTTGCACTGAGGCACTTTTTCTGCAAGAAGAGAATAGACATAGGAAGGCCCCAGGGTTGTGAAGTTCTGGAAATCTGATCAATGTATTCTCACTGTTACTTGTCATAAATCAAGACACCAATCCTAGCTAGGCTTAATAGAAAACATTTCTCTAGACAGTTTTCTATTTTGGAATAGTTAATCCTAAAGGAAAATATTTAATCCTAAAGGAGTATGTAATCCAGAAAGAAAACCAAAGCATACTCTCCCTAATGAACTATAGTGAGTTTCATTACAGGATATTACCCTAAAATGTGCTTGGTTATGATACTGAGAACCAGAGTATCACAAAATTACTAAATTTTCGATTAAAATAGACTTATTATACATAAAAACTGAATACAATATATGGAACTTGTTTGGATATTGGGGTGAACTAATTGAAATTTAAACTAGTGATAACTGGGTAAGTTTAAATAGGGACTGGATAGGAGATGATATTAGGAAACCATTGGTAATTTTGTTGGGTATGATAATGATATAGTGGTTATGTAAGCAAGTATTTTTATTTTATAGAAATGTGCATTCAAATATGTAAGGAGAAAATATGTAAATCATCTGTAATTTATTTAAAAATACTTTAGTAAAATATCAATTAGGGAAAATATGGCAAATGTTAAGAATTGTTTAATATAGGTAATGGACTTAGGAAGTTTACTATATTATATTCTTCGCTGTCTTGTTATGTTTTAAATTTTTTATTATTCAAAGTTAAAAGCAATCTTTGCACATCAGTTCTTAGTACATTCATCATTTTATTACTTAAACAGCATTGCTTTATGATTGCAGTGGGTGTTGCTTTATGGTGCCTTTTCTGCTGCAGCCATTAATGACAGTGAACTTGGGAGCCAGGCTATTTCTTCATCTGTGGGTCATTATAGTAAAAATGAAACAATATTCCCCATGCTCTGATGGTGTATCTCCATCTATGATTATGGGAGGTTAAATAGTTCAGAAATAAAACTGAAACATATGGAATCCTCAAGCTGGTATTTTAAACATTTTATTTACTTCAACCTCAAGTTTTAAAAAGTAACAGTGTTAAGATACAGTTACCAATGCCATTTTCTCTCCTTTCGAAATGTATGTTCTACAACCTGGATTTTATTAACATATGTGAAATGATTGGCACCATCTCAGGCACATATATGCCAGTCACTTGTCCTTCTTTTTCCTTTTCTGCTCAGAGATTTCAAGGAGTTGTTACTGTTACATCCTCCTGTGCTGTTTCTTCAGACAGTGCATTTTTATAGATGATACATGCTAGTATTGGGTATTGGTAAGACTTTTTACCCTTGGGCTACTTTGACTCTCAGACCCTAGAATAAACCACTTTCCCATTTCAGTTGAACTGAGTGATGGAAATAACAAATTCACATTGCCCTGTGCATTGATTGATGTGACCTGGGTACTGAAGGAACAAAACGTGTTTTTTTTCCCACCTACATTTCACTTGTAACTTCTTTTTTTTTTTTTTCCATTTACACTTGGTGTCAGCAGTTGCAAATTTCATAGAAAAGGGAATTTTGCTGTCCCCTTTCCTTAGCTTCAACACTTTGTTAAGCTGTGAGTACTGGAATTTCATTAAAAAAAGAAAAAAAGAAAGAAAGAAAGAGATGGTGGTATCTTGATTTGAACCAGAATTAAAAATAAAATCATTATTATATCATTATAAACTGCAAACACCCATTGAACTACTGTCATATAAGGTACTATTGGAGGTAAGAGGTTGAACTAGGGGAATGCATGGAACTAGAAATCTGTCTTCAGCCACTTGTAAACCTTTGCAGAGATATGAGAAACAATTATGATGGAAAATCTATCACAAACACCAAATGAGTGCCATGAACTCCAAGTGTGGCACAAATTGAGACTCAAGAAATTGTTTCCAGCTAAGGCCATCATGACTTGATGAATGATATAAAATTTAAACTGAACCTTCAGAAGAAAGAGGTAAAATTTTGGCAGGGGGAAAAGGGCAACAAGCTATTTCTGTGTGGCACTAATGGGATCTAGAAGCAATCAGTGTTAGGGTAACCACAAACAGACCAGTTTGGCTGAAAGGAAGAGCTCCCGTTGGGACTGAGCATAGTAAGTGCAGGTATTTGGGTTATTATAAACACTGGAAAAATAGTAAAGGTTTGGGGTAGTAACACGAGTAAGCATGTGCTTTAGAAGCTCAATCTGACAGTGTTGACTGAAAGGTAGGTTGTGGGGAGGAGCAACCAGGGCAAGGATATCAATTAGGACAGTGTGAATTTGAAGATTTCTGATGTGAAGCCATCTGGTTCTGGACTTTTCTTTTTTGGGAGATTTTGTATAGTTGATGCTATTTCAATGCTTGATATAGGTCTATCCAAAATTTCTAACTCTTTCTGGTTGAGTCTAGGAAGGTGGCCTGCTTCTAGGTATTGATCCATTTTCTCCAGATTTTTATATTTCTGAAAATGGAGTTTTTTTGTAGTAATCATTGAGGATTTTTTTTTTAACTTTATGTGGTGTCTGTTATTTCTCATTTATTGTTTCTGATTGACATTATTAGAGATTTTACTTTTCTGTTACTGGTTAGGTTAGCCAAAGGTTTATCAATTTTATCAATCTTTCAAAGAACCAACTTTTTGTTTCATTGATCTTCTGAATGATTCTTTTGTTTTCAATTTCATTTAATTCTGCTCTAATTTTGGTTATTTCTTTTGTTCTGCTGGGCTTGAGGTTGGATTGTTCTTCCTTTTCCAGTTGCTGGAGATGACCCAGTAGGTTGTTGACTTTCTTTCATTCTGTTTTCTGATGAAGGCTTTTAATGCTATAAATTTCCCCCTTTGCAGTATCCCATAGGTTTTGATAAATTGTATCTTCATTATCATTTTGTTCCAAAAATTTGATGATTTCCTTCTTAATCTCATCTTTGACCCAGCTATTATTCAGCCTAAGGTTATTTAGTTTCCATGACTTTGAGTATGAAGATTTCTGTTGCTGTTGAGTTCAAATTTTGTTTCATGATGGTCTAAGAAGACATAAGGAATAATTTCTATTCTTTTTTTTTTCTATTCTTTTAAATTTGTTGAGGTTAGACTTGTGTCCTAAGGTATGATCAATTTTGGAGGATGATCTGGGTTGTTGAGAGGAATGCGTATTCAGTTTTATTAGGATGAAATGTCAATACATTATTTAGAAATAAAAACAAATCAGTAGGCATAACATTACCAGACTTCAGGTTATACTATAAATCTACAGTGATCAAAACTGCATGGTACTGGCACAAAAATAGAGATGTAGATATGCAGAACAGAATAGAGAATCCAGAGATGAACCCAGCCATGTATCATTATTGGATTTTTGATAAGCCTAACAAAAACATAAATTGGGGAAAAGGTTCCCTATTTAACAAATGGTGCTGTGAGAACTGCCTAGCAACTTGTAGAAAGCTGAAACTGAACCCTCACCTTTCACCACTAAAAAAAAATTGATTCTCACTGTATAAAAGATTTAAACTTAAGGCATGAAACTATAAAAATACTGAAAGAGAGTGCAGGGAAAATGCTTGAAGATATTGGTCTGGGAAAATATTTTATGAGGAAGATACCCCTGTCAATTGAAGCAACACCAAAAATATATTACTGGGATCTGATCAAACTAAAAAGTTTCTGCACAGCTAAAGGCACTGTAAGTAAAGCAAACAGCCTTCAGAATGGGAGAAGACTTTTGCATGTTATTATTCTGACAAAGGTCTGATAACTAGAATCTATAGGAAGCTCAAATTAATCAATAAGAAAAGAATAAATAATCCTATTTCTATGTGGGCAGGAGACTGAACAGAAACTTCTCTGAAGATGACAGGTGAACAACCGAAAAACACATGAAAAAATGCTCATCATCTTTAATCATCAGAGAAATGCAAATCAAAACCACTTTGAGGTATCACCTAATTCCAGTAAAATTAGCCCATATCACAAAATTTCCAAACTGCAGATGTTGGTGTGGATATGGAGAGAAGGGAACACTTCTACCCTGCTGGGGGATTGCAAACTAATATAGCCTTTTTGGAAAGAAGTATGGAGAATTCTCAAGGAACTAAAAGTTGACCTACCATTTGATTCTATACTTCTATTACTAGGGATCTACCCAGACAAACAAAAATCATTTTACAACAGACATTTGCACCAGAATGTTTATTGCAGCCCAATTCATAATTGCCAAGTTGTGGATGCAGCCCTAATGCTCATCAACCCATGAATGGATCAACAAATTGTTAATATGTATACCATGGAATGCTATGCAGCCATAAAAACGGTGGGGACTTTACATCTATTATGTTTACCTTGATGGAGCTGGAACATATTCTTCTTAGTAAAGTGCCTCAAGAATGGGAAAAAAGTATATAGTGTATTCAATACTATTACAAAATCAATATATAATCACTTACACATTCATATGAATGATAAAACACATTTAGAGAAGAGGAGGGGAGGGAGAGGTGAGAAGGGTGAGTGGAGAGAGGGTATTTGCTGGGATCTCACCTAATGTGTACAATGCAAGGGTACATTTCAAAACAACTATAGTATAAATTTATTATTATAAATGTCTTACCACAAAAAATAAGTAAGTGAGGTGATGGCTATGTTAAATCAGTTTGACTTAAGTATTCCACATTGTACATCAAATCATCACATTGTATCCATAAATATATACAGTTATGATTTAATAAAAATTAAGTTAAAAATACAAAATGTGAATTTGGGTAAGGACAATGAGAATATGAGGTAGAAATGGGTACAAGCTATCCTGGAAAAGAAGAACAGATCAGATTGGGTGAGTAAGTATAATAGGTCCTCTTTGAAAGAGAATAGGAAAATTCATACAATTGTGCAGCAATTCATTGGTGCAAGTAGTTAAATGTAAGTTTAGTCTACCTCTTGTGACCTTTGAGTTGAGAATCTTTGAAAGAAAATGTTTTGATGCTAAATGTCAAAACTTTTTGACATTAAAAGAAATTAAAAGAAAACTTCCAATTCTTCACAATTAATTTATGGGAAATTTAGCACCCCCCCCCCCCTTTTACTAAGCATGTAAAGTAATAAAACTCAGAGTCTTGTCTTAGTCCATTTAGACTGCTAACAAAAATACCATGAAACTGAGTGGCTTACAAAACAGAAATTTATTTCTCACTGTTCTGGATGCTGGGAAGTCCAAGCTCAAGGTGCCTAAAGATTCATTACTAGTGAAGGGCCTTCTGCTAATTTATGGAAAGTCTTCTTGTGTCCTCACATGGACAGGGTCAGCTCTAGTCTTTTTCTCTTCTTACAAGAACACTAATCCCTTCATATGGGCTTCACTCTTGTGACCTCATCTAAACCTAATTTTGTCCCATAGGCCCCACCTCCTAATACCATCTCATGAGGGGTGGGGGCTTCAACATATGCATTTTGGGGGCACAGGCATGTAGTTCATAACAAATGCCTATTACCTTTCCCTAGCCCTGCCTGCCTGCCTGCCTGCCTGCCTGCCTGCCTTCCTGCCTGCTTGCCTGCCTTCCTGCCTGCTTGACTGCCTTCCTTCTTCCCTCCCTCCCTCCCTTCTTTCTTTCTATTTTTTACTATGGTCCAGGCTGGTCGCAAACTCTTGGCTCAAGTGATCCTCCTATTTTAGCCTCCCAAAACATAGGGATTACAGGCCTGAGGTGCCATGACTGGCCTTTGACTGCCATTTTATCCATCTCTAAGAGTCATGATGATAGTGCTATGGAGAGGGCAAAATGTTAATGAGATTTATTGATTTTTAAGAAGAAATGTAAAAGTGTTTCTGAAAAAGTAATCATAGTTTAGAGAACCCTGGAGGCAGACCCAGGAGGAAAGAGCCATGTAAAAATGACAATTTTGAGGAATGTTCAAGATAGTGATGGGACAGAACCAGCTCCAGGTGGTTCTGTTGGTGTGTAGGTGTAGGCAGTAACTATTCCTAATAAATCCGCTGACCTTACTCTCTTCCCTCTCATCTCTTTCTAATCTTCAATTCACTAATCTAGATGACAAGGGAACCTACTGGTGTAATCCACATAGGTCAGCTGCTGGGGACAGATATCAAGGTGAAGAAGGGCAGAGAGTAGAACTGGGGTACAAACAAAAGATACTGGTCACATCATCTTCTTTACAAAATATAAAAATATATGAATGTTAGTCACATCATCTTTTTTACAAAATGAAAAAATATATGAATGTTGAAGGGATATGCTTGGAGGAAGTTGTTCATAGAATTATAAAGTATTAGAGCTAGAAGGATTCTGAGAAGTAATTCCCAAGCTCATTTTAGAGATGAGGAAATAGAGCCCTGCAGAGGTAGCTACTTGCATGTGGTTAGTTGTCACAGAGCTGTTAAGAAATGACAGACCTCTTGATTTTCAGCCGTGGCTCTTTCTACTAGGCCAGGGAATTTTCATTAATTTCCAAAATTTACCCAGATCCACCACACCAGATCAGCCACTGCCGCATGGGTGAAAATGGTAAGGTTTCAGTTGTTGTTCAAGGGAATGTATAAGCATTATAAATAATAAACATAGTCTTTAATGCGTGGCCATTCAGTAAGCTAAGTTTCTGGACTTGTAAGTTATAGAGTCTTTGTGAATAATCTGGAAAATACTGAAACGTGTCAAAAGGAAAATGAAATCACCCATAATGGACCATAGAGTCCTGTTAACATTTTGGTGCTTTCTCATCAGTTTTTAAAAATCAGAACATACATAAATATGTCAATTTTACATATAATTTTGTATATTGTTTTTTCACTTAATAATGAATAATTTTTGTAGCAGATTATTTTAGATTTCTGCATATTAATTGAAATAATCTTTTAAATGGATAATAGTCTTTATAAATGCAAGTAATGTAATCTAATCTTATGTACCCTCATATTAACCCAAAAGAAAGAAAAGAAAAAAAAAGTCTCCTGTTATTAGACATTTATGTTATTTCTTATTTTCTGCTATGATAAATAATGCTGCATTAAATATAGAGATACATATATAAATACAAGTATTATATATGTATATAAATAATTATGCCTAACTGTTCCTCTAGGATTCATTTTAATAAATGTAATGACACCATAAGGACTCTCAGTGGTCTTATCTGATGGGGCACAGTGGAAAGGACATGGCTTGAGGGCCAGACATCCCTGATCTATTCTGTTTCTGCCACTTTCTGAATATGTGACCTTAGTACTTTGTGGTTAATAGATCTCTTACACCCTAAACAGAGATCATACTGCCCACCCCTGGTGCTATGATGAGAACCACATAAGGCAGTGCTTTTTAAAGTGTCTATCTGGCTTGTATTACAGGGTGTGTTCACAGTTGATCTTAGCCAAAAGGCTGAGAAGTGATACGTAAGTTGTGTTCAATACACGTTACCTCTCCCTTCCTATGGGATGGATTTGTTTGTACACAAATGTGCTCACATGTCTCTGTGTGCTGAATGAAGTGAATAAAATTTCCTTACAGGGTTTAATTCAATATCAAGAAAAAAGTAAAAGTGACTTTCAAATACACAACTTTCCTTCTAAAGAGTTCATTTACTGAGAGGCCTATTTAAAATTTAAGGTATTGATAATGAAGGCAGAAATGGAAGTCTTTGAAACTGTTTTTCTTTGTCCTGACTTGTCCAGTAACTATTCCTAAGAATCTTCCCCATGCCTTTCCTTCTTCAGTGCTCATCTTCAAACTCTACCAGCGGGCAAAGCACGTGTTTAGTGAGGCTGCGCGAGTGCTCCAGTTTAAGAAGATATGTGAAGAAGCACCTGACAACATGGTCCAGCTGCTAGGAGAGTTGATGAACCAGAGCCACGTGAGCTGCCGAGACATGTATGAGTGCAGCTGCCCTGAGCTGGACCAGCTGGTGGACATCTGTCGGTATGCTCAGAGAGCAGTGTGTGGGGACCAGGGGGTGTCACAAAAGAATACTGTTTATATAAGTGGAATAACAAGCAACATTTCATCATCTTCTCCATGAAAAAGACCCTTTCCCATTTCCTACGTGAGGGGTCCCCCATGATACAGAGCTGAACTTGTTCTCTCCTAAACATCTGTAGGGTGGAAGATTTAAGGCGTGGCTCTGTGGCTTATGGGGCTCTGGGTTTGGAGTCTGTTCTTGACAATGTTGTAAGAAAGACTTTTCCATCTTTGGATGATTAAACCTTTTAGGAAGAAGATTTTCTCAGACATGGCCCTGTTGTTAACTTTCTCATCATCTTTTAATTATCACACTGCTGCTCTGCCAGAAGCTCCTGTCCAGTGCCCTAATTAAGTTTAGTAGTTCTATTCAGAAGAAGGGAGAAAACTGAAAGGGAGATTTGAGCATGATAGGAGTGTAGGAGGGTGGTTGCTGAAGGAATCACTTGGACAGCCAGCATTTCCTGCCTTCCAGGTTTCATTTAGGCAATTTGGGGAAATAAGGGCTGAGGAAAGTCTAGGTTATAAGTGGGCCGTTGAGACAGAAATGTAGTGAGGGCAACTCTTTCACAAAGCCTTTTAGTAGTGAAAGAATGAGAAAAATAGAGTAGAGCAGTCCCCTTACCCAGCAGGACCTCTCTGACTTTGGGAGCGCTGAAAAGGAAATTTGAAGACTCTCAAATGTCTGATGGTATTTCTCTTTGGGAAGATAATATTGTGTTACATATAATTAGGAATGAAAATATAATTAGCCACTTGGCGCCTGTGGTTTGCCTCACTCATTGCCATACTCTCAGCCTGAAAAGTTTAAACCAAGTAGCTCCAGTGATCACAAATGGCATGTGTGACCCAACTTGTCCAGAGACCTGAACATGGAATTGATGAGAATCCCTCTGCTAACGTCAGTGTTTGCTCATTAATTGCCAAAAACTCTTCTCCAGCTTTTTTTTATTATAAGTGCTCTTTTCTGAAAATACCAAGGGCCCAGTAAATGGAAGGGACAAATAATGTTCAGTTCTGGAAATAGGAGGAAATGGAATGATCTGTGCACAAAGCAGGAAGAAACATCTCTGCCTGGAAGGGGCTGGTATGGTCTGAATGAATCCCACCTGAAAAGCAGTAGAGGGGCACTTGCCAACCTCCTAGAATCTCTAATGGTCTTTCTATTCCTGGATGGTCAGCCAGCAATCATTCTTGTGAAGCTTCCATTCTTGTGGGGAAGAGAAATGACAATTAAAAATAACTTGAGTGATAGGGAGAAGTGCTATAAAAAAACAAGAAGGGGTAGAGACTACCAGGATTACATGGAATGGTAGAAGGCGGCTCTGAGGAGGTGATATTTGAGCAGAGACCTGAAGAAAGTGAGGAAATGAGAACAGCAAGTACATGGGCCTGAGTTGGGGACTTGGCTGTCACTTGCAAGGCACAGCAAGAAGACCAGGATGGCAGAGGGCTGTGAAGTAAGAGAGGTGTTGGGATCTACACCACATGAGTCTGTAGGCCACTGGAAGGACTCTGGCTTTGGGAAGAAAAGGTGAGCAGTAGAAAGCATAAGTAATTCTATGTAAGATATGCCTTGAAGGAAGGTTCCAGATAATTACTGTGTGGGCAAAAGAAAGGAATCAAGATAGCACCTGGATTTTTTTCTCCCTGAGAGACTTTTTTCCTCTAAAAGCCACAATTTTGGAAGTCACACTTCACAATTTTGGGTTGGAGTGATCTTTCTGTACCATTTAATATTAGAGCAGTAAGGGGCCTTAAAGACTCAAGAAGACATTCAGAGGTTAAGTGATTTGGACAAGTTAACATGATGAGTGAGTTGGAAAGCCTGGCTTTCAATCCCATGTTTTTGACACATATGCCTTTCATCCCTTGGAGAAGGGTATGATTTTACTTAAATGGGGGTACTGAGATACGAATACACTCAAATGTGAGTCATTTTTTCCTACCTATTTTCATCTTCTAGCTTTGAAGCTTTATGATGGAGGCCATGGTTCTCATAGTTTCCAGCATTTGAATATTGGGCCAAGCCCTGTCGAGCAGGGAGGCAGTGTGTAGAGTAGGATAAAAACTGGGTTGGGGCTCCGCGCCTGTGGCTCAAGTGGCTAAGGCGCAAGCCACATACACCTAAGGTAGTGGGTTCAAATCCAGACTAGGCCCGCCAAACAACATTGATGGCTGCAACAACAAAAATAGCCGGGCATTGTGGCGGGTGCCTGTGGTCCCAGCTACTTGGGAGGCTGAGGCAGGAGACTCACTTGAGCCCAGGAGTTGGAGGTTGCTGTGAGTGATGCCACCGCACTCTACCTAGGGGGACAGCTTGAGGCTCCATCTCAAAAAAAAAAAACCAAAAAAACAAAAAATTGGGTTGGAAGTTAGAAGAGTGAGTTCTGTCTCTGCCTGTTTTCATTCAGCGCTCTGTGACTTTGGTCTGCTGCCTTGCTTTATGATCTCCAGTGTCTTACTCTGTTTTAGCAGTCTCTAGTTCTATACATTTTGAAAATGTAGTTGTAGTGAAAAATTTTGTGACTATATCTTAATGGGCATGGAAGATAAATTTTTATTCATTGTTTAATTGCATTTATTTTTATAAACTACTTTCTTAATGGCAACTACAGTATTTTTTTTTAATTTTTTTTTTTTTTTTGAGACAGAGTCTCAAGCTGTTGCTCTGGGTAGAGTGTGGCAGTAACACAGCTCACAGCAACCTCAAACTCTTGGGCTAAAGCGATTCTCTTGCCTCAGCCTCCCAAGTAGCTGGCTGGAACTACAGGCACCCACCACAACACCCAGCTATTTCTTTTTTGTAGTTGTCATTGTTGTTTTAGCTGCCCTGGGCTGGGTTCAAACCCCCAGCCTTGGTGTATGTGGCCGGCACCCTACCAATTGAGCTTGGGGCATCACCCGCAACTACAGTATTTTTAAATGTATCATTTTCATTTGCTGTATTAATTTTCTGAGAAAACTTATGTCCAGCATATGGAACTCTTTTCCTTTCCTTTGATTGTTTTTGTTTGGAAAGCCAATTACTAAGTATTAAAATTATCTTCTACTTATTCTATAACCATATACAGTTCAAGTTTGCCATATCGAAAGATTATCTTCTAGCATATTGGAAATATTAGCCAGAATAGTTGTCTGGTCCTTAAGTTTCTTATATAGTTAACTTTTTCTGTTCTGTTACTGTGACTAGCAGGTAATATTCTCCAAACATTTCAGTTGGTGGCAAGTTACTGAGGTCCTGCATGGCACAACAACCTCAGAGGAGGATAGACCGGGGGGAGTTAAGTAGACACTGGCATCGATGTCATTTCTTCCTTCAATTGATATGGTCTTTTCACTTGGCTATTTATGTACTATATAAAATTGCAGTTTAATTTCCATTTTTAAGAGCTATGACACTTTCATCTCTGGATGATGGTGGATGTCCTATGAGTGATAAGGGAAGAAAAGAGGGTTCAGAAGGATGCACAAGATAACAGAAGTAAGATAAATGATGGTTAAAAACTTGGGAAGACAAGTAGTGGAAGAGCAGGTAGTAAACATGGGGAAGTAGTTAAATAAATGAATCATGGAGATACTCTTAAGCCCTAGTTCCTTCTGAAGCCTTCTGACTGTCTCACTGGACCAGGCAGAGATGCTGAATGTGCTGAAAAGGGCCTTGGCAGGGCCTGATGTGCGCCACTGGTGCCACAAACTGAACCTCTAACAGGGTATTGCTTTGTTTAAAAACCAGCACCACCTCCATACTTCTCTGCCGTCTTTAACAATGTTAACATAAAAGGGGAAAGTGTGACTAAGACTGGGCAGCCTGAGCAGGTTGGTTGTCTTCCAGAGACCAGAAGAGGGAGGAGGGAAGCTGAAGTGGGTTCAAGGCAGAGCACTGCCAAAAATAATCTTTAGATTATCTTCCCTCGTCCGTGGGTAACCCTTTAAAATTCCTTTAGTGTTTCTAAAAGTCTTTTTGGAAACTACTTGCATGAAAAGACAACTAACTGAATGAGTGAACGAAGGACGTGACTGCCTGGAATATCTGATGTGCTATATACAAACAGAAATCTTCGTATGATCTGAGCTAGACTGTATTTGAAAGGCCATCTCTAGGTAGTCAGCCTATCGGACAACTTTATAAGCCAAGAGGAGAAGGGGGGGAAACAGTAGGAGAGATCACCAATGCTAGTTATTTTTTCAATTGAACTTTATACTGCTCTTCAAGAGAAAATCAGTTTACAATCCGAAGAAAAGTCCAGGGAGGAAGAAAGAAACTATACTTGTGCAGTTAGGATTTTTTTTTTCTTTTTAAGTTAAATTAATGTTAGAATTTCAGTGATGTGAAGCAAAGTATAATAATGAAGGAAAAAGATGTTTGTTGAATTACAAAATACGTTTTTTAAGTGAACAAAATGTAACTCTAAAGAAATAGCTAAATTTTAAAGTAGAATTTATTGGGGAACACAAACAATTTTGAAAACTAGTCAGTTACACTGTGAGACAGCTCATTTGTCATAGGTCCCCTGGTTTTGCTTAAGAGAAAATAGTTAATGCCTTTTATTTCTGTTTTGTACTTATTGAAATTACTTAGTCCCCAATCCACTAAGGATGAATGACACATTTTAATGGATCGACTAAGGTTACAAAAGTTAATTTGCTCTGTCTCCTTCAGAAGTCTCCCCGCAACTGACACTGTGGCTGAGCTGCTCAGCCTCTTGTGCTCATTCTTCTGACCAGGTCAGAATGGGGAAGAATGAAGTGCAAACCCATAGTTAGATGATCTTTTCCTGTGGCCATGAGTGCTCATCTGCATGTCCTGCCGAAGTAAAGGGAGAGAGCCATTTTAGCTGTCCTTAGGGGCTCACTTTTCTCTCGGCCTCTGTCTTCTACTCATGGATATACGTGTCATTTGCTGGACCCAAACCAATTGCTCTTCAATGGTCTCTCATGGATTACTTTTCAAAAATAGCCTTATGGGCTAATTTTCTCATCCTTTCTCATTTGGACAGTATTTGAAGGCTCTGATTTCTTGAATGTAAAATAATCTAAAAATGTCATTTCTATGCTGACTGCAAAAATCATAGAAATTATGTTGGAAGGTCTTTTTTTTGAGATTCTTACCATTTTTCAGAGAGCAGAAGCTAGAAGTCTTTCTAAGTAAAGAATATACTATAACTGCTTCTATTTATATATAATACATAGTTTTATATTTTAAAATAAATACAATAGTATAGCAGTGATTTATTGAAAACTACGAAATGTCTGAAATTGTGCTGGTCTGAGGTGGGTATGACCTATTCCTAAATTCAACATTTCCTGAAATAATTTATTCAATGTATATTTCTATAATATATACATATATGCTTATTTTTAAATAAATCAAACTGAATTGAAATGCAACACATAATTCCTTACTTTCTGTCTTTCTAGTTTATAGTGCAGTTGGGTCTCTCTGGATCACCTTCCTTCCTACCCTTTTGTTGCTGTTTCTGTGTCTTGCAACTTAGTAAGCGTTCATGGTCAGATTAGTTCATTTAAAAGTAGGAGACTTTAGTTAGGCTACATTTGGTGCCCGAACAATTAATTATGTGACTACACATTTCATTGATAAAAGGATCAAAGTGAATCTTTATCCCTTATCTGCTGTAGCCTTGTCTTGTAGGTCATACGTTATAAAGCAGAGGCTGCTTTTGTTGCTATGACAAAATCTTCCACATTATTCTCAGTCTAGTTAGCACAGTCATCAATGTGGAATTGGGGGGATTTTAAGAGTTTAAGTTTTTTAAATTCTTGTGTTGCCTTTCTGATGTGCAATAGCTCAGGAGATATATTCTTTTTGGGGTGTGTGTGTGGATAAACGTTAATATTTTTGAGTATTTTAAATATGCAGGAATTATGCATTTTTTTTTTTTCTGGTTTTGGCTGGGGCTGGGTTTGAACCCGCCAGCGCCCTACTCCTTTAGACCACAGGTGCCACCTGTAATTATGCATTTTATACAATAAAATTTGCTGTGACTGCATGTGTGGGTTACAGGTCTGATTTCTTTTCACTTCTTCATCCCCACCTTGACCTTCCCAAACCCATAGCTTTACTGTTACTTGTAAGATAGCATTTTATCATTCCAGTAAATGAGAACAATTTAATGATGATGAACAAGAAATCAGTTTAAAATTGGAATGTTTTTTCAAATACAAGTGCCTATAAGTACAATAATTTTTTTTTTTTTTATTGCTGGGGATTCATTGAGGGTACAAGAAACCAAGTTACACTGATTGCATTTGTTAAGTAAAGTTCCTCTTACAATTGTGTGTTGCCCTAAAAGGTGTGGCACAAACCAAGACCCCACCTCCCCTTTCCTTCCCTCTACCCCTCCCTCCTTCTTTCTCTCTTTCCTCTCCCTTTCCCCAACCCCCACCACATCATTAATTGTCATTATTTGTCTTCATATCAAAATTGAGTACATAGGATTCATGCTTCTCTATTTTTGTGATGCTTTACTAAGAATAATGTGTTCCACTTCCATCCAGGTTAATACAAAGGCTGTAAAGTCTCCATTTTTTTTAATGGCTGAATAGTATTCCATGGTATACATATACCACAGCTTGTTAATCCATTCCTGGGTTGGTGGGCATTTAGGCTGTTTCTGCATTTTGGCGATTGTAAATTAAACTGCGATAAACAGTCTAGTGCAAGTGTCCTTATGATAAAAGGATATTTTTCTTCTGGGTAGATGCCCAGTAATGGGATTGCAGGATTAAATGGGAGGTCTAGCTTGAGTTCTTTGAGGGTTCTCCGTACTTCCTTCCAAAAAGGTTGTTTAGTTTGTAGTCCCACCAGCAGTGTAAAAGTGTTCCCTTTTCTCCACATCCGTGCCAACATTTGCAGTTTTGAGATTTTGTGATGTGGGCCATTCTCCCTGGGGTTAGATGGTATCTCAGGGTGGTTTTGATTTGCATTTCTCTAATAATTAGGGATGATGAGCATGTTTTCATATGTTAGTCATTCATTTGTCTTCTTTAGAGAAGGTTCTATTCATGTCTCTTGCCCATTGATATATAAGATTGTTGGCTTTTTTCATGTGGTTTAATTTGAGTTCTCTATAGATCCTAGTTATCAAGTTTTTGTCTGATTTGAAATATGCAAATATCCTTTCCATTGTGTAGGTTGTCTGTTTGCTTTGGTTGTTGTCTCTTTAGCTGTACAGAAGCTATTCAGTTTAATTAAGTCCCATTTCTTTATTTTTGTTGTTGTTGCAATTGCCAAGGCAGTCTTTTTCATGAAGTCTTTCCCCAGGCTGATATCTTCCAGTGTTTTTCCTATGCTTTCTTTGACGATTTTTATCATTTCATGCCTTAAATTTAAGTCCTTTATCCATCTTGAATCAATTTTTGTGAGTGGCGAAAGGTGTGGGTCCAGTTTCAGTCTTTTACATGTAGATATCTAGTTCTCCTAGCATCATTTATTGAATGGGGAGTCTTTCCCCCAAGGTATATTCTTGTTTGGTTTACTGAAGATTAGGTGGTTTTAAGATGTTAGTTTCATTTCCTGGTTTTCTATTTGATTCCAAATGTCTATGTCTCTTTTTTTGTGCTAGTACCATGTTGTCTTGACCACTATGGCTTTGTAGTACAGCCTAAAATCTGGTATGCTGATGCCCCAGCTTTGTTTTTATTACTAAGAATTACCTTAGCTACATGGGTTTTTTTCTGGTTCCATACAAAAGGCAGAATCATTTTTTCTAAGTCTTGAAAGTACGATGTTGGTATTTTAATAGGGATGGCATTGAATTAGGTAGATTGCTTTGGGAAGTATAGACATTTTAACAATGTTGATTCTTCCCAGCCATGAGCATGGTATGTTCTTCCATTTGTTAATATCCTCTATTTCCTTTGTTAGGATTTCATACTTTACTTTTTTTTGTAGGGACAGAGTCTCACTTTATCACCCTCGGTAGAGTGCCATGGTGTCACAGCTCACAGCAACCTCCAACTCCTGGGCTTAGGTGATTCTCCTGCCTCAGCCTCCCAAGTAGCTGGGACTACAGGTGTCTGCCACAATGCCCAGCTGTTCTTTTGTTGCAGTTTGACTGGGGCTGAGTTTGAACCCGCCACCCTCTATATATGGGGCCAGCACTCTACTGACTGAGCCATAGGTGCCACCCCATAATTTTTTTACAGAGGTCCTTCACCTCTTTTGTTAGATATATTCCTAGGTATTTTATTTTCTTTGAAACTATGGTGAAGTGAGTTGTGTTCTTAATTAGCCTCTCATCTTGACTATTATTGCCATATACAAAGGCTACTGACTTGTGGACAATAATTTTATATCCTTAGACATTACTATATTTTTTGATGACTTCCAGGAGTCTTGTGGCTGAGTCTTTGGGGTTCTCTAAGTATAAGATCATATCATCAGCAAAGAGGGAGAGTTTGACCTCCTCTGCTCCCATTTGGATACTCTTTATTTCCTTCTCTTGCCTAATTGTATTGGCTAGAACTTCCAGCACTATGTTGAATAATGTGACAGAGGACAACCTTGTCTGCTTCCAGTTCTAAGAGGAAAAGCTTTCAGTTTTACTCCATTCAGTAAAATATTAGCTGCGGGTTTGTCATAGATAGCTTCAATCAGTTTAAGAAATGTGCCATATATGCCTATACTCTTCAGTGTTATTAGAAAAGCATGCTGGATTTTATCAAATGCTTTTTCTGCATCTATTGAGAGGATCATATGGTCTTTGGTTTTGCTTCTGTTAATATGGTGGATAATGTTTATGGACTTCCATATGTTAAACCAGCCTTGCATTCCTGGGATGAAACCTACTTGATCATGATGTATCACTTTTTTGATGATAAGCTGTAATGTATTGGCTAGGATTTTGTTGAGAATTTTTGCATCTATATTCATTAGTGAATTTGGTCTGAAGTTCTCCTTTTTAGTTGGGTCTTTTCCGGGTTTTGGTATCAGGGTGATGTTTGCTTCATAGAATGTGTTGGAAATTTTTTGGAATAATTTCTACAGTATGGGAATAAGCTCTTCCTTGAAGGTTTGATAGAATTCTGGTGTGAAGCCTTCCAGACCAGGACATTTTTTTGTTGGACAATTTTTTACTGTTTCTTTAATCTTAGTGCTTGAAATTGGTCTCTTTAGGAGCTCTGTTTCTTCCTGGCTAAGTTTAGGGAGAGGGTGTGATTCCACATATTGATTCATTTCCTTCACATTGTCAAATTTCTGGGCATAGAGTTTCTGGTAGTATTCAGAAATAATCTCTTGTATCTCTGTGGCATCAGTTATAATTTCCCCTTTATCAGCTCTGATTGAGGCTACTAGAGATTTTACTTTTCAATTTCTAGTCTGGCCAAAGGTTTATCTATTTTATTTATTTTTTCAGAAAACCAACTCCTTGTTTCATTAATTTTCTGAATGATTCTTTTGTTTTCAATTTCATTGATCTCTGATTTAATTTTGGATATTTCTTTTCTTCTGCTTGAGGCAGGAGGTTTAGGCTTAGATTGTTCTTCATTTTCCAATTCCATAAGATGGCTTGTGAGTTTGTTGATGTGCTCTCTTTCTGTTCTTCGAATGTAGGCATCTAAAGTGATAAATTTTCCTCCCAGAACTGCGTTTGCAGTATCCCACAAGTTTTGGTAGCTTGTGTCTTCATTATTGTTATGCTCAAGGAAGTTAATGATTTCCTCTTTTATTTATTCCTGCACCCACCTGTCATTCAACAGGTGGTTATTTAGTTTCCATGCCTTTGTGTGTGGTTGAATGTTTTTGTTGGAGTTGAGTTCCACCTTTAGAGCCTTGTGGTCTAGAAGATACAAGGTAGAATTTTAATTCTTTTGATTCTGTTAAGGTTTGTTTTGTGTCCTAGGATGTGATTAACTTTGGAGACTGTTCCATGGGGCAGTGAGAGGAAAGATATATTCATTATCTTTGGGATGGAGTATTATATCTCCATCTTGTGTCTATCAAGCACAGTTTATTCTATTGTCTGATTTAAATCCCTTATATCTTTGTTTAATTTCTGTTTAGAGGATCTGACTAGCTCATAAGAGGAATAGTAAAGTCCTCTGTTATTATGGTGTTATAGGATATCATATTGCTCAGACTGATTAAGGTCTGTATCAAGAATCTGGGAGCATTTAAGTTGGGTGCATAAATATTTAGAATTGAAACATCTTCTTATTGTAGTTTTCCCTTGACCAATATAAAGTGACTATCTTTGTCTTTTTTGACTTTGCCTTAAATCCACATGTATCTGAAGATAAGATTGCAACTTCTCTTTTCTTCTGAATTCTGTTTGCCTGAAAAATTGTCTTCCAACCCTTAACTCAGAGTGTTAATTTTTCTTTTGAAGGTAGGTGTGTTTCCTGTAGACAGCAAATGGATGGCTTGTTTTTTTTAATTCAATCAGCCAATCTATGCCTCTTCCGTGGGGAATTCAAGCCTTTAACATTTATTGAGATAATTGATAAGTGTGGTAGTGCTCTATTCATCTTACTTTGTGAGAGTACCTTGCTTAGTTTTATCTTTTGCATCATTGTGGAAGTTAGGTGCTGTCCTTTAATTTCTGAGTTCTTACTGTGCTTTTGATCTATTGTGATAGTCAGTGTGTAGAATAGGTTGAAGTATTTCTGTAGAGCTGGTCTTGTTTTGGCGAATTTCCTCAATGTTTGTGTATTGGTAAATGATTTAATTTCTCCATCAATTTTAAAGCTTAGCTTAGCAGGATATAGAATTCTGGGCTGGACATTGTTCTGTTTAAGTAGATTAAAGGTAGATCACCATTGTGTTCTTGCTTAAAAAGTTTCATTAGAGAAGTCTGCAGTCTCCCTGATGGATTTGCCCCTGTAGATTCACTGGTCCTTACTCCTGGCAGCTTGAAGAATGTTTTCTTTTGTTTTGACTTTGGACAGGTTCATCACAGTGTGTCTTGGAGAAGCTTGGATAGAGTTGAAGCAACCTGGGGTCTGATATCCCTCTGAAAGGTGTCAGAATCTTTGGTGATATTTGGGAAATGTTCATTTATAATACTCTCTAGTGTGGCTTCCATTCCCCTAGGGCATTCTTCTTCCCCTTCTGGGATACCTATAACTTGTATGTTTGAATGCTTCATAAAGTCCCATAATTCCGTCAGTGAACGTTCTGCTTTCTCTCTCTTCTTTTCTGCCTCTTTAACTATCTGAGTTATCTCAAGAGCTTTGTCCTCTACCTCTAAGATTCTTTTGTCTGCATGGTCTAATCTGTTGTTAATATTTTGTATTGCATCTTAAGTTCCCTAATTGACTGCTTCAGTTCTTTCAGCTCTGCTATATCCTTTTTATATTCTTTATATTATTCTATTCTTCTCTTATTTGATTCTGTTTTTGGATTTCCTTTTGGTTATTTTCCACTTTATCAGCAGTTTCTTCACTGATTCTATCATTTCCTTCATTGTTTTCATCATCTATATTCTAAATTTCCTGTCTGTCATTTCTAACATGTCTTTATAGGTGGAATCCTCTGCAGTAGCTACCTCATGATCCCTTGAGGGGGTTGCTCTGGACTGGTTTTTCATGTTGCCAGGATTTTTCTGCTGATTCTTCCTCATGAGTGATTTCTTTTATCTGTTTCCTTGCCCTAATTTTCCTTTCACTTCCTCTTGCTCTTTAAGTTACTATGACTGTGGACTAGGGTTTCAATGAGTTCTGGATGCTGAGTTATTCTGGCCATTTGTCCTCATCTTCCAGATGCTGGAGTGGTACCTACCAAGCATGTTCATGCTGTACCTTCCTTAGAAGGCCACATTTCTCAGCTTCAAGGATGTCCCGGTGTCCTGCCTATAGACCTTACAGTACGTGTAAGTCATGGGATGACAGAAGCTGCTGCAGAGACACTTGGGATCTCCAGCAGATGGAACAGCTGAAGATAGGAGATATATTCTTAAGTATTTAGTGTTCTCCCAGAAAAAAATACAAATGTGAAAAATTCACTTAACAACCATAGCTCACCTAATTTTTTTGCTTAACTTAAAGCTTATCAATATAAAAGGTCTCCTAACTGTTAGACCTCTCAGAATTTCTATGGTATATGCCAAAGGGCAAATTAAGCACCAGTTGGAACACTGTGGACAGAACCTTTCTGCCTTTGTATGTGTAGCTGGGCAGGCTGCTGACCAGCTGCTGGGGCAGACTCTGATTTGTAAATATAAACACCACTGACTCAGGGGCAGAAGGCTATCCCTGATGCTTTCAGACCATGTGGGTGATGCAGTTCAGTCCATTTTCATCTGCAGCAGGCAGGGTGGTGACAAAGAAGCTCTAGAGTCTCAGAAGTGAATGTATTTACCTAGAAAGATTTCTAGCATCTGCTTCCTGGAAATTGGCAGGAGTATCAGGAAATAGGTCCTCTAGCACATTCCTATGGTTTTTGTAGCCAAATTAGAAACAATACTCTGTGTTAGGTTCAATTTTGACAACATAGCTATCAAAAACTGTTCAAATGAGAATGTGTAATAAAATATGTCAAGATGTCCATTGAAGACCATTAAGCCTTGCTGACTTGAGTCCAACAAAGTGTCACATTTTGAGTCTTAGAAAATCAAGTAAGATGGCACCTTGTTCTTTAGACCATGCTATGGTTGGTTTTGATACTGAGATTTTAGGGCCTTCCAGAGATGCCTCAGTGATACTTTAGTTTTCCCCAGTGTCTTCTACAATGAGAAGTAGTTTGATGTGACTGCATGAGACAACCATTTTCTTAAATTGACAAGCTGAAAATGAGCACTTTGCTATCCTAGGAATTCAGAATAATCCCCAAATCCCAGGGTCAGGGAGGCATTTTAGTTTGGATAATAGGAGTTTGGGCTTAGGTCAGCTATTGGGCTATAAGCTAAATGTTTGAGGGACAGGAGGATCAGTAATCTTTATTTGCAAGCATTTTTTTTCCTTCTTTAAACATATTTTCATTTGAAAATCATACTTTATTTATTTCATATTTGTTTAGGTTTAGAAGGATGCAAGTGTAGTTTTGTTACATGGCTGTGTTGTGTAGTAGTGAAATCTGGGCTTTTAGGGCATTGATCACCCACAGTGTGCATTGTATCCAATAGATAATTATTCATCTCTCACCTGCCTCTCAGCTTCCCACCTTTTGTCTATCATTTCACTGTATATGACCATCCATAGCCAAAGTTTAGGGGCACACTTAAAGTGAGAACATGTAGTATTTGATTTTCTGTTCTTGAGTTACTTCACTTAGAATAATAGTCTCTAGTTGTATCCAAGTTGTTGTAAAAGACACAATTTAATTCTTTTTTATAGCTCAGTAGTATTTCATTATATATATATGTATATAATGTATATACTTTATGCACATATATGGACCACATTTTTTATATCCAATCATTGGTTGATGGTCACATGGCTTGGTTCCATAGCTTTGTTATTGTGAATAGTGCTATGATAAACATAAGTACAGATATCTTTTTGATATAATAATTTCTTTCCCTTTGGGAAGACACTCAGTAGTGGGCTGCTAGATTGAATGGTAGGTATATTTTTAGTTCATTGAGATATTTCCATTTAGTTTTCCATAGAGGCTGTATAAATTTACCTTTCTACCACCAACAATGTTGAAGTGTTCTTTTCTGCACACCTATGCAGTATTTATTATTTTTTAACTTTTTAATACTGGTCATTACAATCAGAGTATGATGGTATCTAATTTTGGTTTTAATTTACAATACTGGTCATTCTAATCAGAATATGATGGTATCTAATTTTGGTTTAAATTTGCTTTTCTCTCATAATTAGTGATCAGAGCATTTTTTCATGTGTTTGTTAGCCATTTATATGTCTTCTTTTAAAAAATGTCTTTTCATGGCCTTTGCCAACTTTTTAATTTCTTTTTTATAGGAGTACCATGCTATTTTGGTTAATATAACCTTGTTGTATAATGTATCAGCCTTGTCTGATAATGAGATGCCTTCAGCTTTGTTCTTTCTGCTTAGGATTGCTTTGGCTATTTGGGCTCATTTTTGATTCCTTATGAATTTTAGGATTGTTTTTTCTAATTCTGTGAAAAATG
This sequence comes from Galagoides demidoff, assembly GCA_963574575.1. Taxonomy (NCBI): domain Eukaryota; kingdom Metazoa; phylum Chordata; class Mammalia; order Primates; family Galagidae; genus Galagoides; species Galagoides demidoff. The sequence continues at coordinate 25,251 of CAUYQV010184507.1, forward strand.
ACATTGGTATGTTTGATAGACATGCATTGAATCTGTAGATTGCTTTGGGCAGTATGTGTCATTTTCACACTATTGATTTTTCCAATCCATGACTGTAAGATGTGTTTCCATTGTTTGTGTCATCTATGATTTCTTTCATTGTTTTTTTATAGTTTTCCTTCTAGAAGTCTTGAGAAGCATATTTGAAAAACTACAATAGATAATAAAAAGAAATTAGTTGAGAAAACCTTTGCGGGGAAAATGAATTATTGGTGTATAATAATTCTAATGTCCTATAGTAGTGATAATAATTCTATTGATATTTTCCAGAAGTAAGTAGTTCATTTAAATGGAAAAAAAAAACTGTGCTAAATTAATTATGGAATCTTAACTTTGATAATAATTTAGAATAAATTTTATTATGAAAAATTAATTTTTGTCAGTATAAATCGCATCTTTTAAAGATGAGTGATCCTTATACTACACTTTGTGTGGGGCCTTTCACTTTGGTTCATATCTTAGGAATTGTAACTACAATTATCTCTTGCTGTGCAGTCACTTATAATACATAGTCATTTCTATTCCAATCAAGCACATCTCATGTGATGGCAAATTCTGAGTCCAGTAGAGTAGCTCCGGAAGTCACAGGAAAGGTGGTGGTGAATCTGGTGAATCTGCAGGAATAGGACCATCATCCTCTTTATGGAAAGGTGTTTATAATTTTCCACTAGAGATTAAACAAACCAAACTAGAGTTTCATAATAATTTAGGTTATCCATCCTCAGGACTGATTTTTCTATGTGAAGTAGCCAAGCCTTAAGAATTCAGCTGAAATAGTCACTGGAGAAAACCCCTGCTTGTATAAAACTGCACTTTAAATTTTGATTTATTCTCATTTGGTGTGACCTTCAGATTCAGGTTTGCCTGACTTCTTTTTGTTATTGCCTATTTTGTATTTCCTCTCTCTTGCTGATTTATTTGTAGACTTCCTACATAATTCCTTAAGTGGCTACTTTATGGAATCAAGACTACAGTGGGTTATTGCCAGTCCTCATGAAATAAACATACTGCTGACTTGCAGCTGAAACCAGGGACTACCAGTAGATACAACTAAAAATTTCCAAATCACCTTTGGCCTAGTATAAATTTCTTAATGTCCTAAAATGTCTGACTACAGCCAGAAACCCCTCATGTATTCTCCTCTCAGAACTTGGGTAGGTTATATGTGTTCTACATGTATAAACACCAAATAAATCACTTGTATTTTCATTTATAGGTTCTAATTTTTTTTTCTTCATTGTTTTAGGAAGTTTGGGGCTCAAGGGTCACGACTTACTGGAGCAGGATGGGGAGGCTGCACAGTATCAATAGTATCTGCTGACAAGCTGCCCAGCTTCCTAGTGAATGTGCATGAAGCTTATTATCAGAGGAGTGATGGCTGCTTAGCACCGGAGAAACAGAGTTTGTTTGCTACTAAACCTGGGGGTGGGGCTTTGGTTTTCCTTGAGGCTTAAACAATGTAAAAAATCTTAAGAGAAACTATTTTTGGCATTTAGGAACTGGCAGGACTTCCCATGCCACAGTAAATTAATCCTCTTTCTGTTTTGTATTATGATGAACAGTTGCTATTATCGAGATATATTTCCAAAATAATGGCTGAAGTTCTCTGGGCTTTATAATGATTATTTTCCATTTTAAAATATGTTTATACTATTATGAGCCAAGATTATGCTTGAACAGATCTTTTGAGAATAATTTACTGAGATTTATTGATCTGAAGATTTTAAAGATGAATAGTAAAACACATTCAATACTGACTTAATGGGTTGGGCTTGAATTAAATTAAACTGATACAACTGAATTGTATGCGTTATTCTTGAATAGAGTTCATTTCTGGTTTCTCTTAGCCTTCTGCTTCCTCAGACATGTCTTCTATTGTTGTTGTTGTTGATGATGATGATGATGATGATGATGATGATGATGATGATGATAATGATGATGACGATGACCTTGATACCAGTTCTCTCTCCATTTGAGCTTCAGTACGCTATGAAAATAATGCATGATTAGAAATTCACAGATTTTCTGGACATTGTATACTTGATGTGACATTCCCCCAGTTAATAAGATGGTAAGGATCACTTTTTTTTTTTTTTTTTTTGGCAAAAGTGGGATTTAGGAAGAAACTTTGAGACATTTCTTTTTAAACCATGTGATATCACATAAACAACCACTTTCAATTTTTTTGGCCCTGAAAATATAAAAATTTAGATGAGAGATGTTAAATCTCTTCTCCTATTCACATTGAAATAGAGTACTATCTAAGTGCTAATTCAGATAATTCGGTTTGTTCATGGAATTTACTTCCTTCCTATTCTGTTGCCATTTCTCAAATGCCTCTCCAATCCAAGAGGTATGTTTACTTCTGGGAAATTCCCTTCATGCTTTTATGTCCTTTTTTTGGTATATCTAACAAGGCTTATTTGTATATGTGGATTGGTGTAAGGCAGGTGTGCAGATGTATGGGTGACAGTGAATATGAAAAGACTTAAAGTGAATTCTGGGATTGGTAGTGATGCTATTTGTGTTTATCAAGAGTGTGCAGAAATTCTTGGCTGTGAATGGTTTTCCCTCATGGACAAACTATGGGAAGCCTTCCTAAATCATTGATCACTTAGACAAAAGAGCATTTTGCTAACATACTCAGATAATTAAGATAAAAGTGGTTTTATTGCATGAATCATCCAGAAAATTATCACAATTTTCTATTATTATTTTAGTTCATTAATGTGCAACTCAAAGATTAGGCATCTTCATTTAGAATCTCAGCTTTAGAGAGGCCCAAGCAATGCTGGCTGTGATATTTCTTAAAGGACAACAGTCATACATAAAGTAGTTGGAAAGCCAATATTCAATTTTAAAATAAACTACTAGTACATTTTTGTTCTTAGCAGAAAGGTAAATACTCAAGTATGTATAAGTCAGATTGTTTGAAAGAATTTTGAGTTCTTTAAACCCAATAATTCAGACTTGAATTTATTTAAAATTACAATCCTTTGCTTTTTTGAGCACAGGATTTGTGGTTGGTACATAATTCTTTAAAGATACCTGGATTACTATAAAAGAAAATTGCTTTGCTGTTCCATTTAAATGTTTTGCCATGTGATTCCTTCTTTGCAATAGGTGAGTAAAATTCCCCAGCATGCACTCTTCTTTGGGTAATACACGTGGCTATTCTAAGCCAGGGATTTATTCTGTATTTGTTTTGAATTTAGGCTTGAAAAAAAGAACTATGTATCAATCCTGCCATAACTAAGTAGTGGTCTAGAAATTATGAGAGATGCATGTCTGGAAGCATGTCTGGAAAAGATGAGGCTAAGGCCATTAAAAAAAAGCATCATGCAGAAAATGGACTTTGAACATGACCCTAAAGGTTGAGTACAATTTGAAATCTGGGAAATAGACAGGGTGTCCATAAAGTTTGTGTGCAAATAGTCAGCTATTTTAAATTCCACATGAACTTTATGGACACCCTATGTTGCAGATAAGCAATGCCTATGGTACTGGCAAACATGGTGTGTACAGCGGTTCAATGAGAGTAAAGCATTTTCTTTGGTGTGTAGTGAAAAATAAGATGGGTACACTGGCTTGAGTCAGCTTTTGAAGAGATCCAAATCCAGGCAGCATTTAGACCAGTGATCAGCACACTTGCAAATCAGCAGCCCATGGGCCACATCTGGTCTGCTGGTTGTATTTATTTTGGCCCACAGAATACTTAAAAGCATGGAGTATAAATCAGAGGATTTTACAGAATAATCTAGATTACTGACTGGTGGAATATCTGATAACACTTTGGCCTACATGCCTGCAGAGCAGCAGCAGTGGTTGGAGTTAGGAGCTGCCTTGTTAGAGGCACGGCTTTCCACTCTACCGCAGTATCCACAGCTCCTTGTAGTTGCCCTGATGTGCAACCTATTTACCATGTACCACCTGAGGCCACTTGCCCTTTTATTAGCACACTTGCACTGTTGCTTTCTAGTAGCAAATTAGTATTTCTCTGTGCTCATGTCTCTGTCAATAGTTGGAAAGATAGGAAAAGACCAAGAAAGTGGGAGAAAGAATTTTTTTGTGTGTGACCGTAAAGAATCTACAACACCCAGGTGTTTAACTACTTTCTGTCACCTTGGAATTTGATTTGACCCATTTTTGACATTATACCAGTAGACGATGGGATTGTTAGATTTTTGAGTGGAAACCTGACAAGTAGAAAATGAAAGGCTGTTTTCTCTTCCTGACCTCAGATGGTCCAACCCTCAGATTTATTATAAACTAGTCTGTACATGTTCTTGTCTGTTGGAAGGCAGGGAGGCCCTCTAGCCTTAACAGGACTACACACAGGTAAAGAGGAGGAGGGGACAAGTAAAGCCAGAAAGATGGAAGCATCTCCTTCCTTCTTTATTTTTCTCACATTTCATGTTCTGCCTTTTATTTCTAGTAATTGAGGGCAGGAACCACTTATTTAATACAGCCACTGGTACCCAGTATGCTTTTGTTGGATTATTAATGTAAAATAAAATACAACTTCAAACACCAGTAATTTTCTATTAGTTTGGAATTCTAATTGTATTTGGAAGTTTTCAGTTGCATAAACTGTCCCTGGTCAGAAGCAAGGAGTGGAAAAAGTGGGCATGAGATTGTCACTACAAGTGTAAAATAGAGATTATTTTAAACGTGCATGTGGATGATTGAATAATGAGAATGGATTCTGTTCTGCCACTGTAACTTGGGTGTGACAGTACACATTAATTATGAAATAATCAGTTGTCCAGGCTATAGAAGAGAAGTTAGAGGAAGAATTCTCAATTATTTTCAGAAAAGAAACATACCAGTTTATGTAGAAATTTCTCAAACTCTCGTTTAGCTTCATGAGGTTGCTTGATAACCTTAGTTTGGAGTCTAAGTACGAAATGAAAAATATTGCCTTTATACTGACACCATCTAATAGCCGGTGTTTATGAAGAACTTAATATGCTGGGCATTTTATTTATATTAATTCACTTACTCTTAAGACGATCTTATTAAGTAGGTACTACTCTTCATCTATGCAATGGCTCAGATAGGTTAAGATACCCCCTTCCTAACATTTATACAGCTAGAAAGTAGATTATTTGAACTCCAGGTACTATGACTTGAGTTCTCCATTCCCACCACTGTGTGCACTCATCCCAGCAGTAGCAGCATCCTCTTCCGATATATGGTTCCTGTGCATTACCTTAACTGATTCCATTCCCCAGGCTCTAGTATGGACTGTAAGGAGTGACAGTGGGGAGAGAAGAGTAGAAAAGACTAACAATGAAAAGATACAGGGAAGAAAGAGAAGGATATAGAAAAGGCCAGAGCTGAGGGCACTTACTAGACGGTGAGCTCTTTCAGGGCAGGGATCCAGGAATCTATCATGGTTTCTATAATGAAATATTCATTCAAGAAATATTTATGAAGGAGTTGAATAGCTGAATTTGGGGGCATCAGGAACCTTTCCAGAAATCTAAAGATGAGGGGAGAGGCAGAAGTAGGCTAAGCGAGGAAGAGTAGGAACTTAGAATAAGGAAGAAATGTTAGTAAGAGAAACATAGATGAGAGAAAGAAAAATGAAAAGGGTATATAAGGCTATTAATTTCACTGGCAATTTTCCAGGGAACTATTTAAAATTATTTTTCCATGAAATTAGAGAGCAAAATTTCCTGGAAATTCCAAATACACTTTCCTGATGCTGAAAGTTTGATTAGCTAACCCCTTGCAAGGTCTACTTTAGATTTCTTCAGCCTTTAGTTGAAGGCACCCTGAAGGCAGACTAGAGCTACCTGGTTATAAGACTCTTGCACTAGTGCTCTGTGACTGACACACGCCCCTCACTCATTCTGTATTTATGCCGATCTTACTTCTTACTACCCTTGGGGGTCTTATATTTGTCCTTTTATGTTTCTCCCAAATCTTGCTATTACAGTTCATAACCCTATTTAAGCATACTCCAAAATATCCCTGGTTCCCTTTCTCAACCCCATCTTAGAATCAATCTCCTTGAGTTGCATATTATGCTCAGAATCTGTTTAATCACACTTTGTTAAAATCAACCTATCTTCCCACTCAATCTCTTGGTTTACAGTCCCTCCTTTTAAAAAAAATAACAAGTTATCTCAATAACTTTTTGATATATAAGTTACATACTATAAAATTCACCCTTCAATGTGTACAATACAGTGGTTTTAGTATATTCACAAAATTTTGTATCATCACTATCTAACCCCACTCCTTCTGATTGCCTTTCCTCCCATGAATTCTCTTTTGAAGAGTACAGATGGAAGCTTATACTCTATGCAACAGGCACATTGGATTTATATATTCAAATAAGTTTTTCCCCCAACAATGTGCCATTACATAAAACATGTTTGAATGCTTCCTCTGAGTTACTCTGAGACCTGCCTTACATTTGTTCGCATATCCTCAGTGGTGAGAAATCCCATCCTATGTGGATTTGATTTTTGGATACTTCTAAGAGTCACCTGGCATTAGATCTTATAACTTAGGTGTTGTGAAGGAGAAAGCTAGGTAATAAGGTTTTTGGTGAAAAGTAATGAGTTGGGTTTTCTCATATGGCTGGGAAACTAGCTTTGTAAGTTCTAAAATAGTATTTAGAATTATGGCAATAAGACTGCCACAAAGTTACACTCTCCCACTGGGGGCTTCTTTGAAAGGTTGGACTTGTCTCATACTTATTCTTGTGCATGTCCACTTGCTTATGTTGGAAAAAGTGGGTTAGTATCAATACTTTACAGTTTTAATTTTTATACTCTAATATAAAATAAATAAATTGCATCAGTTTTACTTGCTTCATTAGGGGAAGATGTTTTAATGTGGAGGGGAAACAGCAGGGGCGAAGCCCAAGAGAGACCAGCTAAATTGCCTGATGGTCTAGTTTACATCTTCCCTAGGACAGAGTGTGCTTTTGAGTTTATTTATTTTTTATTTTTTAAATTTATTTCCTTATTATTATTTTTTTTTTTTAGAGACAGAGTCTCGCTCTGTAGCCCTTAGTAGAGGGCTGTAGTGTCACAGCTCACAGCAACCTCCAGCTGTCGGGCTTGGGCGATTCTCTTGCCTCAGCCTCCCTAGTAGCTGGGACTATAGGCGCCTGCCACAATGCCTAGCTATTTTTTTGTTGCAGTTTGGTGAGGGCTGGGTTCAAACCCGCCACCCTTGGTATATGGGACCGGCACCCTACCAACTGAGCCACAGGCGCTACCCTGAGTTTATTTTTAAAGGGACTTGAGCTTAAGTCCTAAGGCTGGAGGAATAAAAACAGATGATGATAATAGTTAGCAATTAATTAAATTATCAGGGTAGGTGATTTTATGGATAAAAAAAAAGATTAAAGTATTACTCCAGATGAGCTGTTAGGTAGAAAATCCTCTCTAAAGATATTCCAGCTAATGAAATTTTACATAAGAAACCCATTATGGTTTTATGTAACACATTTGTTCAATTAAAAATGATCTTAAGCACTAGAAAGTTGAATAAGAAACAAACCTAATAAGCTGCTTGTCAATTCTTTCCTGCTGCTTTTTTAAGTGTTTTATAGCTTCATCAGATCTGTGCTTTTCCCTATAAAATCAAAGTTTGGAGTTAGATTTTAAAATAGAGTAACCATTCTTAATTGGGAAAAAAATAAATCAATAGTTTATGGACATCTGCATGTTAGTAAAAAGTCTTTTACAAACCAATCCCTCCCTATGCTCAGAATCTGTTTAATCACACTTTATTAAAATCAACCTATCTGTTTCCAGATAGTGTCCATATTAGTGTGTTTATTCTCTCTTGCAGACATGTGCCAGTGGCATCCCCCAGGACACCTGAGTATAGCCCAGACTCCACTTTCTGCTACCACAGGGGTCCTTCAGCAATGGGTCCATTCCTCTTCTTCCCACTAAGGATAGGAATTCTAAGAGGTGGATGGGTGGAAAAGGCATAGAGACCCAAAGAAAGTAGGGGTTCAGACTTTTTTATCTGCCTCCTGAATAGGTCATGGGTGGCTGCTCCTCCATTTACCTCCCTTTTGTGTGCTCCTAACAGCACCAAACACTCTGATGCTCATCCTTCCTTCCTCTTCCCTTAAAGCAATAAAATCTCAAGGCAAAAATTCCATATCATGGGCAGATTAGACCCTGCCAATTTGTTCTTATAAAAATTGACAAGACATTCTCTCATTAACCCATTCCTAACTTTGTAGCACATAAGAATACCATGACTGGCCACAAGCAATCATTTCAGTAAGCACAAAAACCTGAATGTGTTTCCAGGAGAACGTTTTGGAAAAGGCTTCCCTATCTTGCTTCCCTGAACACCATCCCAGCTCCAGGTAACTCCTGCTGCAGGCAGCTTTTTTTACTTGTCTTTTAGGGCTCATCTTTGTAAATGGACCAGACTCCAATCCCTATTTCCTGGAGCTTTGGCCTCTCTATGTTGGGGTGCACCCCCCAACCACACTACAGCAAAGCTCCCTACCTTTCTTCAGTCCCTGACACTTGCCATGGCTCATGGTCACTATATACATCCTTGACACTTACCTGAAAAAAATCTGTGACTATATAGGTTGCTTAAAAATGACTCCTCTCATTAGTAAAATAAGAAAATTAGGTGATTTCGCCAATGACTTCCAGTTATAAAAATGTATGCTTTTGTATTTAGCAATAGTATAGCATTAACTTACATCATAAATTCCTTTCGGTTCTTTGCAAATTGTTTTGTTGCCTCCTTTATAATATCCTGGTATGTTGGAGCAGGTGGTGTGGTAGGCTTATGGTTAAGGAAAGATCTCCAATTATGGACATTTGGAACAGGTGAACAGTACCATTCACAGGGGTTCTGTCTGGAGAAGGGCTTCCCCAGTCATGAAGTGTCTCAAGTGTGAACACAAATATTAGGCCTGGAGTTATAATGAAAGGACTGAAAAAAGACAACACCATCATACCAGTTTAAATTTGTGTCCCATTATCTGGGCCATAGCAACCATGGGCACTATGATTTAATAGTTTCATAATTCCTGTAAACTTTTACATGTGTGTACATGTGTGTTCTAAAACCAGCAATTTATTAAATGTAAATATTAAAAAAGTACCAAACTTTTTGTAACTTTATTTAGGCATTTCTACATTTTTACATATACTGAAAACTTCAAAGCCTCTGGTTTTCCTAGTTGCTTTAGGGTTCAACTGGCAACATGTGTAGTAGCCACAGCCTGGCTTCTGCTATCTGCATAGGAAAGAGATGGTAAGCAGAAGTCCCAGTATGCTGTTAATGAGGCTGGGTTCTTGTCTGTTTCTGGTATAGCCTGTGGCTATGTCTTAACCCATGCCTGTGTCTGGCAAAGACACACTTCTCTTTTGAAGCAGCAATTGGCAAATAAGCAAATGACTCAAAGAGATAGCCTCTCAGCTTGTGTTAAAAGAAAACATTAAGTGGAAAGGGAAGATGGCTGACTTGAGGCATTGGTTACCAGATCATCGCAGAGGGAAGCAAAGGTTTCAGATAAAGGAAAAAGGGGAAAAAACACAGGCCAGGTGTAGTTGGGGCAAAGGGGCCAGAGCCTGCTAGAGATTCCATTAGAAGAAGTTGATGAGCAGACCAGGAAGAAATAAGATATTGACAGAGATCAACCTAGAAAAGCTTGGAGCCCAGCAGAGAGGGTAGGTACAGGTTTTGTTTCTCTTTTTTTCACAACTCTGGTAGTCAGTGGCTCTTGAACTGCTGGAGGCCTTTATTACCCTCATGATCCCAAGAGCTGCTGCTATAACTGAGCTTGAAAATAAAGCATCACGCTGCCACCGTCATCACAGAGCAGAGCCAAAACAACAGGCACCATACTGTTTCTTCACCCACAGTGTGCCTGTGTACACCTCAGGAAGCTCCAGCCCTTCAGTTTTTATGTCTCCTGTTTCCACACAAACAGTTTCCAAATCCTGCCCAGAGTACTATAATTGCTGTACAAGTTGTTCTCACAAGGAATCTGTGATCCCAGAGCCTGGATATCCCATGTGGCTTCCAGGGAGAGGGACCAGAAGGGCTTTGAGTGCTGGCTTTTTCCCATTTAGACTCTTTTCTTCCTGCTGGAAGGGGAGACAGTTGAGCTGAGACTCTGAGAAGTGGCTGTTTTCCCTCTGTTGGTGCACCCATTACACTGAGCCTTTCACACAGTGGGGCCCTTGAGGATCTTTCCCTGTGAGGACTTGTAGTTGACCTAAAGTGCTTGGACTATGAGCTCCCTGCCCACCAGCATTCCCCAGAGCTCCTCACTGGCACTCCCCAGTGCAAGGCTTATCCTGAAGTGGAGGGGCATTAAACCTGCTTGAGCACTCCACAGGCAACTCAGGACCAGCATGCTTCTCTCTGACAGTCCGGAATTGAATTTGGCAGTCCAGAGGACAGCCCACGGCCCTCCCTTACTCCCAGGCCATCCTTTTGTGTTGCTTGGGGCACTGAAGGGAGATTTGTGAAGGAAGGAAGCAAGGAAACCCATGTAGGCAGAGCTGACAGGAGAGTGCAGTGTGGGTCCAAGATAAAGCACACTGGTGGAACACCCCTCCCCCAACAGGAAAGGCAAGCTTTCAGACTGGGGTGGGAACTTGGACAGGAAAGTTCCCAGCCAATGGTGCCATTGCTTAAGAGCTCAGCAAGTTCAAGTTTTGTTGTTCTGTTTTTTTTTAAATTTCTTAAAATTAAATCATAATTGTGTACATTAATGCATTTATGGGGCACAATGTGCTGATTTGATATACAATGTGGAATGCTTACATCAAACATATTAACATAACCATCACCTCACTTATTTATTTGCTGTGGAAAGACATTTATACTCTACTCTTTATAGTTTTAAAATGTACCATTGCATTATGCACATTAGATGAGGTTCCAAACGTATTCTTTTTAGTAAAGTATCTCAAGAATGGAAGAAAAAGTATCCTATGTACTCATTACTATTATGAAACCAGTATATAATCACCTACATATTCACATGAATGAGAAAACAAAACTGTAGTCCAGAATGAAGGATGGAAGAGGAAGTTCAAGTTCTTGTTTGCAACCAGACACTGGAAGGAGACTCATGGGGGAAAGGAAGAAGGAAAAGGAGCAAAATCCACTCCTACCAGTCTGTGAACCCTGTAAGAGCAGGGTTTCTGGTTTGGTGAGGCTGCTTTAGCTGCATCCTAGTGGCTTTCCCCTATGGCCTGGGAGCTGACTCTTAATCCCTGTCAAGACAATTCTTATGCCTGCTTCTGTGGAGCCTGAAGGCAGGGTCGCCCAACCAGCCTTGCTCAGACTCACTTCTTTACTCATTTCTGTGGTGAAGAACAAGGAATCCCCTTTGGTGTTCCAGGGCCACACCCACTGCTTGGGGCATTTAGTGCTTCTCTAGAGGGACTTGAGCTGATCACTGACCCCAAAGAAGAACAGTAAAGCTGGTTCTTTTCCTGAAAGCACCACTTACTGACGGGGAGAACAACTTGTACAACCCATTACAACTTCTACGAATTCAATCAACAAGGGGCTGGTTTTACCCACAAGCACCACCTCCCATCTCAGAGGTTAATCTGGGTGGACCAATATAATTCATTCTGCTGGGGGAGGTGAAAATAGCAGACTAGTAGCAGCCCCTGGGCACCCTGCTTTTAAGAAGTAGAATAAAAGTTTCAGGTGGCTCAAGCTATGATGGGACTTCTTCCACCACTGAGGAACCCTGGACTGATGGAGGACTTGCACAGAATCTGTGCAGAGATACTGCACTAGAGATAGGTGCAGCAGAGATATGGTGGCTGCCAATCCCAGGTTTCTGCAGCTGACACCATTCTGAACTCTCAGGTTCATGGTGACTGGTCTGCTTGGGTCTTAGCTTTCCAGCAGTAGCTTTTGCATCATGCCCACTGTGCAGAGGAGGGAGAAGGAAGAATGGAGACTCCCCAGTGCTATGTCTGTAACTGGGAGCTGAGAGCCCCTATCCCCAGCATGGGATACAAGCAGAGGAAGAACCTCTGTGCCACAGGCACCACCTGGGAAGACTTGGATGACTGCTTCATTGGGACCTAACTAGGAGGGGAACCTTGGCCAGCCTAGAGCCCCAGATTGCCTCCATAGTCCTTGGATGGCTGGAATAAACCCTTGCCTGCACAACTGGGCATCAGCAGTCTCTATACTAGTGGAACAGACTCCATCTGTATGGCTCTGCCCCCATGATTCACTGATCTGGCTCTGAAGCTCTTACTGTGCCTCTAGGGCTCCTGCCAGGCCTGCAGTGCCACTTCTGAGATTCCAAAGTTCTGCCTGGACCCCAAGACTCCACCCCAAGTCTCAATCACTGCCACTGATCTGATGGAACCAACCTGAGGTCCAACATTCCACCAGGGTCTCCCCAGCCTAGGGCAGCCATTACACCTAGGCCTGGTAATCCAAATGCCCATAGTCCAGTCATCCATAGTCACTGCCTACATAGTCCCAACTGCCACTGCCACCTCCATTGGGTAAGCCTGGGCAGAGCAATTCTCTACACCAGCCTCTCAAACTCCCAACAGTGAGCTGGGAAACAACCTACTGCCCTGCATAAAGATCATCCAGGTTGAATGGAGTCAATCATAGGTGAATGCATAAAATTAGAGCAGCTGCACTACAGGCTATCTGTGTGCTCAGGCCTCCCATGCTGGGTCAACATTGCAGAGTAGGAAACAAAAGCTCTATCTAGGATCCTAACTAAGGAGAAGAATTCTCAGCAAAGGAGAATAGGTGCTTTGCAAACTTATCAGTCCTCAGCTAAGGAAAGAAGAATCAGATGAGAAGAAACCAGCAAAATTACCCTGGCAACATGAAAAAACAAAACAATATGACACCCCTAAGGGATAACAGTGGAGTAGACTAGTGGACTCCAAACAAAAGTCAATTATCAAATTAGAGAAATGGAATTCAGAATGTGGATGGTAAATAAGAACCCCCACACAATATTTTAAGAAATCAATGAAAAAGTTGCTAAATAGCTAGACAATAAATGAAAAGATATAATAGAAGTTACAAAAATGAGTCATTTAGAGAATTTCAAAACAGCAGAAAGCTTCAATAACAGACTGAGCCAAGGAGAAGAAATAATCTAAGAGCTTGAAGACAAGGCTGTTGAGCTAATCCAGACATTCAAAGAGGCAGAGAAAAGAAAAAAAAAAAGACTCATAAATCACACAGAGAAATATGGGATCATGCATAGTGAATGAACACATGAATTATAGGGAGAAGAAGAAACAGCAAGTAGCATGAAAACTTACTCAAGGGAATTATGGAAAACATCCCCGGTATCACCAGAGAATCAGATATCCAGATACAAGGTGGTCACCAAAAACTGGGAAGACTCATAGCAGATAGAATATTTTCAAGGCATATAATAATCAACATGGTCAAAGTTAAAATTAAAGAGAAAATTTTACAAGCAACAAGATGAAAAAAACAGCTAACTTACCAAGGAAAAGCCATTAACTAACTGTAGACCTGTCAACAGAGACCTTACAAGCCAGAAAGTTTAGGGCCCCATAGTCAGTCTTCTTAACAGAATAACTGACAGCCTAAACTTCTGTATCCTGCAAAACTAAGTTTCATGATTGATGGAAAAATAGTCTTTTCCAGACAAGCAAACACTCAGGAAATTTATCATGACCAGACCTGCCCCACAGGAAATACTCAGAACTACATTTTACATGGAAAAGTATGGTAGATACCTAACAGATTTGGTAAAATCATCCAAAAGCTAAAGCTCACGACTTGTATAAAATAATAGCACAAGAGGAAAAACGAAGCTATAAGGTGTTACCCAACATGATGAATAGAACAGTCTCTTGCATAATAACTTTATCACTCAACATTAACAGTCTGAATGCTCTACTCAAAAGATACTGGTTGAAAAAAAAAAGATACTGGTGAATGGATGGAAAAACACAACAGCAGCATCTGATATCTCCACAAAACACATCTAACCCTTGAGGATTCACACAGAATAAAAGTGTTGGTATGGAAAATAAAAATATTCCATGGAAATGGAAACCAAAAGAGAGCAGATGTAGCCATTCTCATATTATATAAAACAGACTTTAAATTAGGAATGGTAAAGATAAAGATGGTCACTATAAATGGTAAAGAGAGCAATTCAACAAAAAAAATAGCACTCTTAAACAGATATACACCTAATACAATAGCTTCCAGATTCATGAAACAAATACTACTGAATCTAAGCAGAGAGATAAATACTAGCATCATAATTACCAGGACATCAACATTCAACTATCAGAGCTGAAAAGGTCATCAAGGCAGAAAGTAAATAAACACTGAACTTAAATGTGACTCTAGAACAAATAAAGTAACATTTACAGAACATTCTAGGCAATAATGACTAAATATATATTCTTCTTAGCACATGGGATATTCTCCAAGATTGATCATATCTTGGGTGACAAAACATGTCTTGGCAAATATAAAAAAACTGAAATCATACCATGTGTGTTCTTAGACCTCAGTGAAATAAAACTATAATTCAATACTAAGAGAAACACTCAAATCTACAAAAGTCATAAAAATTAAACCACCTACTGCTGAACAATTATGGATTCAATAATAAAATTAAGATAGAAATTAAACGATCTTTGAACTGAATGACAAAGGGATAAAAGCTATCATAATTTATGGGATTCAGCAAACAGTCCTATGGGAAAAATTCATGGTTTTAAATGACTACATAAAAAGACAGAAAGATCAATAGTTAGCAACCTAATGACACATGTGGTACAACTAAAAAAGGAAGAGCAAACCAAAGCTAAAGCCAGTTGATGAAAAGAAATAACAAAGCCCAGAGCAGAACTAAATGATAACAAACAAACAAAAAAATACAAAGAATCAACAATATAAAAAGTTCATTCCTTGAAAATATAAACAAAATTGATAGATCTATTGCCAGATTAACCAGGAATAGAAGAAAAAGGATCTAAATAAACTCAATCAGAAATGGAAAAGGAGATATTATAACTGATATGACAAATACAAAACAATTACAAAAATATCTACACACATAACTGGAAAATATGGATGAAATAGGCAAATTCCTGGAAACACACAACCTTCCAAGAGTTAATCAGGAAGAAATCACCTGAATAGAACAGTAATGAACAGTGATATTGAAGCAGTAATAAAAACTCTCCCAACAAAAAGAAGCACGGGAATAATGAATTTACAGCAGAATTCTACAAGACCTACAAAGAAGTGCTGGTAACTACAGTACAGAAATTATTCTATAATCTAGAGTAAGAGGAAATCCTTCAAAATTCATTCTATGAAGCCAGGATCACCTTGACCAAAGCCAGGAAAAAAAACAACAAAAAGAAAACTAGACACAGATATCCTTTATGAATATAGGTGCAAAAAACCACAATAAAATTCTAGTAAACCAGACTCAACAACAAATTAAAACAAACAAACCAAAAAATATCCACTATGATCAGTGAGCTCCATCCCAGGGATACAAAGATGGTTTAACATGTGTAAATCAATACATGTGATCCACCACATAAACAAAAGCAAAACCAAAGGTCATAATATCATCTCAATAGATTCAGAAGAAGAATTTGACAAAATTCAGCACCTCTTATGATAAAAACCCTCAACAAAATTGGCATAGAAGAAATATATCTGAAAATTATAAGAACCATATATAACAACCCCATAGTCAACATCATACTAAACAAGGAAAGGTTGAAAACATTCCCCCACCAAAGTAGAACAAGACAAAGGTGCCCATTGTCACTGCTTCTATTCAGGAGAGTACTGGAAGAAGTCCCAGCCAGAGTAATCAGGCAAGAGAAAGAAAAGGTATTCAAAATGGGAAAGACAATGCCAAACTATTGCTTTTCATTGATGATATGATCTTGTACCTAGACAATCCCAAGGACTCCACCAACAGAGTTCTAGAATTGATAAATAAATTTAGAAAAGTCTCAGGTTATAAATCAATGTATACTAATCAGTAGTATTAGCCAAATCAAAAACTTCATATCATTTCATAATGACTACAAAGCAAATAAAATTCTTAGAAATATACTTAATCAAGAAGGTGAACAATCTGTGAAAGGAGAACTAGGAAATGCTGATGAAAGAAATTATAGATGATACAAACAAATGAAAAAACATATCATGCTTTTGGATTGGTAGAATGAACATTGTTAAAATGTCCATACTGCCCAAAGTTATTTATAGATTCAACAAAATCTTCATCAAAATACCAACATCATATTTTATAGATACAGAAAAAAATAATTCTATGCTTTGTTTAGAACCAGAAAAGAAACTGAGTAGCCAAGGCAATCTTAAGCAAAAAGAA
>CAUYQV010184513.1:0-43255 GCA_963574575.1 Galagoides demidoff
CAGGAAATATTTAAAAGCAATGTTATTTAAGGGATTTATTTCTGTCCTCCTCTCCTTTTCACTCTTCGCCTCCTCTCCCCTCCCGTCCCGCCCCGGTCCTCTCGTCCGGTTCGGCCCCGCCGCCGTCCGGCCCGCGCGGGGGGGCCGGCAGGAAGGAAGGACAAAGGAAAGAAAGAAGAAAGGAAGGAAGGAATAAAGAAAGGAAAGAAAAAAAAGACAGAAGACTGAGCAAAGCCGCTGAGTAACTTGCTCTTTGCAGACAGCCTAGGAACGGCCAATTACGATGCCAATTCCGTGCCTTCTGGCTGTGTCTCTTCTTTTACTCAGCACCAGAGTGCCGCACCAAAGGTTAACTATCTTCCTTCAGAAATCCGGCTTCTGACAAATGTCAGCTTCCTGTTCTCCTTCCATCTCTTCGCATGCTCTTAAAAGCTGGCTTATAAATAGTCCCCCAGAAGGCAAGCATGACATGGGCTGAAGGTCAGCAATTTGGAAAGCGCCAAGTTCAGCTGCGCCTCCCCTAGGTGAGTCATGTGGCATCCTTCTGGCCACGTTGCCTGCGCCTGACAATTGTTGGGGCCCTGATGACGCTCTGTTTTCTGATGTCAGCCAGCACCTGTCCTTGTGAGATGGAGCGGCACGGTTAGACAATGATCCAATTGCACAGCTTTCCCTGATTGGCAAATGGAGTTACACAGAGGTTAATTAGCTTTCTTAATATCGCGAGTTGGCCAAGGTATTGAAATTAGCAAGGCCGAGTGAGTAATTGGCAGCCTTGCCCAGTGACGGCTCATCAATGGTCCTCCGTGGAAGAGATCCTTGACATTTTCTGGGTTGCTCTTAAACTCATTATCAGCATACATTAAAAGGGGCCCTACATGCTTATCTCAGAAGTTGATAAATATATTTATTTACAGGATATCTAGAGGTGAACAATGTCGAGTTAATTAGGTCAATGGCAGTTGAGAATGTTGAACTCACAGCTGCGTGCTAAGTCTGTGAGTGCCTTGAAATGAGGACTGTGGGGAGAAAATCATTCTGGAACTTTGTTGATGAGGTAATGTGTACACTGGAGGGGTCATCCTCACTCAAACTCCCTACCCACTCAAGACAAAAACAAAAAAGGATTTCAGACCTGTGGGTGTGGGGAGAATGATGGGGGTGGGGGTGGGGGTGGTGTTTAAAAATGACCAGAAGGAGAAATTGAGAATGGTCTTTTTAAATTTAATTTTATCATTCTAGAAACTGGACCTCGCTGTAAGAGGTCACAGAAACTACTCATCTCATTCAGCAAAACACGGCCCTTTTCCGTTTTTCAGCGCCCTGCTGTGGGTATTTTTACCCCTGAATGAACCCGATAAGTTGTCAGAGCAAAATGTCCTAGTTAAGCCTGGTGGCTCATCTGGTTCAATTTCCTACATTTGATCTATTTTAGTAGCACCCTCATTGTGTCATGAGCGCCCACAGAGGTATCCAAGCCTAATAAAAATGGTACACAACTGTCTTGCACGGGAAAAAAAAAAAAAACAGAATCCTTTTTTTTGTTTGTTTTATGTTCATTATAGGTTTCTCTCTATCTCTGTATATATATATAATAGGTATAACATATACACAGGTAAATGCATACACACACTATATAATACACTATATCAGGGGTCCTCAAACTTTTTAAACAGGGGGCCAGTTCACCGTCCTTCAGACCATTGGTGGGCCAGACTGTGGGCCCCAGGACGAGTCGGCTGCTAAGCATGACAGGCAGAGGCGGCAAAAACACCCAGCGGGCTAGATAAACGTCCTAGGTGGGCCGCATGTGGCCCGCCGGCTGTAGTTTGAGGACACCTACACTATATAATACACATTGCATAATATATATATTACATGACATGACATATGCAATATGTACATTACATATAATTTATATCATGTACACACAAAAATGAAAAAATAGTATCTGAATTTGTTGCATTTTAATGCAAGGTAATTAGGTATCATTTTTAGGAAGCTTGGTCAGTTCAGCTCAGTGGGTTCTTGTGACATATATAAGAGACATATATATATTAACAAAGAATATGTTCTTGAGGTCAGAGCCTGTATCACACTTAATATTTTTCCCTAAGCATGTAAAGATGTGATTTGAAAATCACAGGTGGTTAATGTGATCTGTGGAACGGATGAAGGATTTCATGGCCCTTCTGACCTGTTGTTATAAATTCAATCCTTTTTCCATTTCCCATGAATAAGCTTATCTTCATGTGGAAATAAAGTGACGGACTTATTTGTTCCAACCTCCTAAGGACTTTGTGGGTTCCAGTGCCGCAAGGCAGGTGTTCAGGAGACGACCCAGTCAGGGACAGACCAGGGATGATTCGTCACCCTGCTTGGAGACCTTAGAGGTTGACCTCTTTTGCATTCCTAATTGTAAATTTTTGCTAGTGTGTTGGCCCTTACGTAACCCCACCCTTTCACACCTGGACAACTTTTCCCCACTACAGAAAAAGGCCATGAGTTTCCCTAAAGAAACAAAAACACCCACTACCGGTCCAGGGGTCTACCTGACCTCCCCAGATCCTCCTTTAGAGAACCGTGTGATACTCAAAAGAGCAACTTGTTTAGAAAGGAGTGAAGACAGACCAGCACAGACCTCACTGACAGATAAAGCTGATGTTAACGTGTTCTATGGATGTGTAGTTATTTGGTACATCTTCCATCTTCCTAAGTTTTCATTTTCCAACTCTGAACCCAGATTGTTTCATGGTCTAACACCCTCTCTGGCAATCTCTAGAGACCCCTAAGAAAGATTCAGTATGAGTGTCTCGTGGCCCCTGTTTAACAAACTCCCACAAAGTCAGTGGCCTAGAGCAACATGACTGCGTTATTTCACAGTTCTGGGGGTCATAATGTTAGAAATGGGTCTCATGGGGTTAAAATCGAGAAGCCGACAGGGGGATTCTCTGAGGAGAAATCCTCCTCGTCTGTTCCAGCTTCGAGAGGCCAGTGGCATTTCTTGGTTCGTGGCCCTTTTCTTTCATTCTTCTAAGGCAGAGTGTAGCACCTTCAAATTACAGCAGAACCTCTGTGGGCTGACCAGATTGTAACAAAGTGCTCAACATCCAGAGATGGTCAACATAAGGAACTTCCATGGCGTGCATGGGGTGCATGTCCTATCTCTGAAAATCAGGTCAACTTAAGGAGGTGGGTGGTGTAAGGAGGTGGTCAGCTGTGAAGGGTCCACTGTGCTCTGTGGTCCCATAGTCACATATCCTTGTTGGACTGTCCCTCCTTCTTCTTCTTCTTAAGGGCCCTGTGGATTCATCAGCACCAGATAATCCACAATCACTTCCCTACGGTTCTTCTTGCCATGGAAGGTCATGGTCATGTTCTAGGAGTGGGACATGTTCTAGATCTTGGGGGACCATGCTGTTACTGATTATAGATTCCTGAAGGCCCTTTGCTTGGGAAAGACTGAATCTGCATCTCCAGAAAAGCCAAGACTCACGTTGCGTCTCAAAGCATCCTGTGATCATATGAGTAAGCACAACAGGACTAGTCCTTGGGCAGAGTTTTGCTTCCATTCTTGTGACAGTCCCATCTCCTTCAAAGGCTGCCCTGTCCAAGCCACTGCTTAACTGGCTCACTAGCTCTTCAGGCTAAGTCATGAGAAGACATAAACCCACTGCTTAATTGTCCTAGATGCCTCATCATCTCGCTGGGCTAGCTCTAAAACAACAGCACACCAGTGGCCAGAATTTTATCTTTACATCAAAAGAGTGCACGCCCCAGCTGAGCGTGTCAACTGTTTTTCTGTCTTCATTCAGCTGTTTTCCCAAGGTGAGATGCTGTTTATATTTCCCTGACTCCTCTTGAATAACTTTTTCTGATGTTGCTAAAGAGAATAAAGAACTCTCAAATATCAACACGAGAGTGTAAATATTGGCCGGTATTCAACTGTTTTTGACCTACAAACAAAAAAATATTGGCAATCTCATGTCGTTCAGACTCGAAATAATTCATTGACTGAGAACTTGCTGAACGGTTATATTGCCTTTCCTTATTAGAATAGGAACCGAGAGAGATGAGTGATGGAAATGTTGGTTTCATTGTCTGAGACAGTTTGCATTCCATTTGGGAAGTAATGGTTCATTGACTTGCTCACTCATTCATTCAATAAGAATGTGTGGGTATTCGTTGTATGTCCAGAAATGTGCCATATTGTGTGGCTAAAAAACTCTGTCTTAAAGAAAAATTTTAGTGTGGACTAGGTCTAGCGATTTTTGGAAGAGGTACTAAATATAGAAAAGTTAGCACTCTCTTTAACTTTGCCATAGGGGTTGTGAAATTTTGAGTACACTCTCAGGATTTTTAAAAGCCCATAGAATACTATTTCCTCCATTCTTTAATCATCAGAGAACTGCAAATGAAAACCAGTTTGAGATATTTTGTGATATGAATGGAGTAACAAATTGTAGTAGATGTGTACTGTGGAATACTATGCAGCCATGAAAAGGATGGAGCCTTTACAACTTTTATGTTTACCTGGATAGTTTCTAGTAAATTATCTCACGAATGAAAAGAAAAGTATTCATTGTACTCAATACTGTTATGAAACCAATATATCATCACCTACACATTCATACAAATGATAAAACACAACTATAGTCCAGAAAGAAGGAGGGGAGAAGGAGCAGGGAAGGGAGGGGGGAAATGGGAGGAATGAGTGTATTGGGTGGAACCTCGCCGACTGTGCACAATGCAGTGGTACATTTCAAAACTGCTGAGAGTGTAGTAGAAACATCTTACCGCAACAAATAACTAAGTGAGATGATGGCTATATTAATCAGTTTGATTTGAGCATTCCACATTGTATATCAAAACAGCACATTGTTCCCAATAATTGTACACAGTTATGATTTAACCAAAAGAATGCATAATAAAAAAAAAGCCCATAGAAGACATTGCTTAATTTCTTTTTAATTTTAAGTTAATGAGCCAAAGGTGAGTAGAGCCATGAGGAAGGTGGGCTGCACATAAAGAAGAATTTCCTAAGAGACCATTTTCCCAATGGTCTCCTCAGAAAACACATCAGATGGTTCATTTTCCAAGCAAGAGCTAATGGCTACTTATATATATCCTTGTAGAGGATATGCAGGTGGCAGTGGCATCTCAAGGTGTCTTTTTTGAGTATCGTGATTCTCCTCCAGAGCATTGTGTTTTTATTTCCCCATCCCTGTGGGGGAAAATAAAGATACAGAATAAAGCACTTTTACAACTTTGATTAACTTTACGCCGAAGGACGAGATCATGTATCTGGAAGGTGAACTTGGGATTTCTGAGATGATGGGTATATTTAGTAGAACCATAAAGAATAATGACCCTGCTACGGAAAATGGTTAAGCAAGGGCCGTTACGCCTCCAACTCTTTATTTTCTGGGAGAAAAAAAATGTCTAATAACGATTATTATATTTTATAATGAGATTTAGTGGCTGCTTAACTGTGTTTTGATTTTCCAAGATTAGTGCTCAGTGCCATAATTGTAATTTCCAAGGATTGCAGGCGGCAGTGCAAGCTGACCGTCCCTCTGCTCCTTTTGAGCACCAGCCTCTGCTTTGCTTTCTTTTCTGGCCAATTTGAAGGTAATGAAGCAGTCTATATTTAGGCATTTTGCAGAGGTTTTCATTTTTGGCTAAATGTTAAGTATACATTTTCCCGTAGTAAATGGTGCTAACAGAGAAGGAATAAAATGAGTTTTCAGGAGGAAGTTTCTGAAACCTGACTTGCCTGTAGCAGTCACACTTCATCCCCATGACTCAGTGGAGGGTGATGATTAGAGGTGATGATGAGAGGGAATGGAATATAGACCATATGCTCACGTCTGTTCCAGCACCATCAAATATTTGAGTAGAGTACAGTAAACAACTTGGGGGATTTCCTCATTTAAACTTTAACCATTAAGCAATCCCACACACTTACATACCAAATGTATGTAACATAACAAGTATGTGAAATACAGGCTTGTACTGATCAAACCTCTGGCCCAGCTTTGTGTCCTTGCTCTAGTTCTTTCCTTTTCATTCTCACCTAATTTTTGTGTTTAGTTTGTTCATTATTTTATCTATTTCTATTATTTCATGCATTTCTATATGTAATTATTGTGTCTTTCTGAGCTGCCTTAAATCCTTTGTGCAAAAAGATAGAGAATGAATGAATGGTGGGATGGGTGGGTGGAGGGGTAAGTGGATAGATGGATGGGTGGATGGATGAATAGATGGACAAATGGATGGATGAATGGATGGATAGATGGATGGATGGATGCATGGATGCATGGGTGGGTAGGTGGATAGATGGATGGATCAAAGAATGAACGGATGGGTATTTGGCTGTATAAATGGGTGAATGGATTGATAGGTGGGTGGATGTGTAGATGGATGGATGGATGGATGGATGGGTGGATAAATAGATGCATGGATAGATGGATGGATGGATGCATGGATGCATGGGTGGGTAGGTGGATAGATTGATGGATCAAAGAATGAATGGATGGGTAGTTGGCTGTATAGATGGATGAATGGATTGATAGATGGGTGGATGTGTAGATGGATGGATGGATGGATATGTGGATGGATGGATGGATGGATGGATAGGTGGATAAATAGATGCATGGATAGATGCATGGATGCATGGGTGGGTAGGTGGATAGATGGATGGATCAAAGATTGAATGGATGGGTAGTTGGCTGTATAGATGGATGAATGGATTGATAGATGGGTGGATGTGTAGATGGGTGGATGGATGGATGGATATGTGGATGGATGAATGGATGGATGGATGGATAGGTAATATGTGGGTAGAGGAATGGATGGATAGATAGATGCATAAAAGGATGGGATAGATTAATTAAGGAAGAGATGGATGTATGAATGAATAAACAGATGGACTGATGGAAGAAAACATGTAGATGAGTGTGTGAATGACTGAAGAATGGACTAATGGACAATCCAGTGGAGAAATGCCTAGTTATGTCAGCTGGTCTTTTGAATAGCCACTACCTCCATGATCCTTATCTTCAAGTCCTCTTCCTTGTCTTGATCACCATCAACATTGCCTTAGTTTGGCTTTTCCTCCCTCAGCTCTCAAATTTTGCCATCCTCCAAGGGCTCTTTCTCTGAGAAACTCTTTTTGTGCCTTCCTCTCTCATTTTTAGAATTTAGACACCTCTTCTTTTCTTTGCCCAGATCATATTGAATATAACTCTATTATGGCCTATCCCACTGCCTTTGTGATCCTTCAGTCTCTTTTAACAAGTTGCAGACCTCTTCAAGGTTCTTGTTTTCATCTAACCTTGGAATTCCCAAGGCTAGAGATGGTTTTCTGCACACCACAGCAATATACATCAGCATTTATTATGATTCTGTAATCTGTCAAGTCTGTTATGTGTGCTTCAGATGGCCTGTGTCCTTTAAGCTTTATAACAATCATATGTGGTAGATAGCATTGACATTCTCACTGTACAGCTTAGGGTAGAGCTAAGCTATATAACAATCATATGTGGTAGATAGCATTGAGATTCTTACTATAACGCTGAGGGTTAGAGACCTGCCTATGGTCACATAGCTCAGCAAGGGTGTGACAAATAGAAACACACGAAGCCTGAGTTCAGAGCTCAATTTGGTGGTGTCATCCCAGATAGGAGGACAGTTTGTTCTTGAGAGGTGAAAAAATCCACACCCATTTTAGGTGGAAGGCTCAGAGAGTTAGGACATATATTGATTATCAGTGTTATCTGTTGAATTTTTATGGGGGTGCTGGCTTGGGAAAATGTGTTTTAAAAGGTTGCTTACCAGGCAGTGATGAGTGGAGGTTGAGAAACGTTGGGTATGGCCATTCATACCTGCACCTCCAGAGTACTGCCTGTGGTGAGATGAGAGTATGAGGAAGCAGGTGCATAAAACATGGGCTTCAGATATTTCTACCTGTGCTTAAAGAGTCCGTCAAGCATTTACGTCAGGCGCTGTGAACTTCCCTAGTAACTTCATTAGACCCAGTAGAATACACCGACCATGATGAGATATCACTTCCACCATGATTTCCATGAGATGATGCTGTCTTCCATCCTGCAGCAGACTCTTTCTCTTGCTGGGTTTGGGTGAAATGAACTACCCCAGGGAGGTGTCTACAAGAGTGAAACTGAGGCTGACTCTGGCCAATAACCAGTAAGGACATGAGCTTTTCAGCTTTTCTCTCCAATAATCTTCCAGGAGGGAGCTGAAACTTCCAAAGTTCACATGAGCTTAGAAGATCTTGCTCTGGTCAATACTTCAGGTGAGTACATGATATTTTTTCTTCCATTGTTGAAATACTTTACTAAGAAGGATATGCTCCAGCTCCATCCATGTAAACATAAAAGAGGTAAAGTCTCCATCTTTTTTAAGGCTGCATAATATTCCATGGTATACATATACCATAATTTGTTAATCCATTCATAGGTTGATGGGCACTTGGGCGTCTTCCATGACTTGGCTATTATGAATTGAGCTGCAGTGAAAAACCTGGTGCCAATATCTTTGTTATAAAGTGATTTTTGGTCTTTTGGATATACACCTAGTAGAGGAATTGCAGGATCAAATGGCAGGTCTACTTGTAGATCCCTGAGTATTCTCCATATTTTTTTCCAAAAGGGACATAGCAGCTTGCACCCCCACCAGCAGTGCAGAAGTGTTCCCTTTTCTCCACATCCACACCAACATCTGTAGTTTTGGGATTTTGTTACGTGAGCCAGTCTTACAGGAGTTAGATGATATCTCAAAGTGGTTTTGATTTGCATTTCTCTGATGATTAAAGATGATGAGCATTTTTTCATGTGTCTATAGGTCATGTGTCCATCATCTTCAGAGAAACTTCTGTTCAAGTTCCTTGCCCACAATGAAGTAGGATTACTTGTTGTATGAAACCAATTTACAATCACTCACACTTTCATATGAAGAATAGATCACAACTATGGCCCAAGATGAAGGAGGGCGGAGGGGAGGGAGGAGGTCAGATGGAGGGAGGGTGAATGGTGGGATCACACCAATGGTACATAATGCAAGGGTATGTGTCGGATTTATTACTATAGAGTATAAATGTCTTAACACAATACGTAAATGAGATGAGGTATATATTAACCAGTGTGATGTAAGCATTTCTAATTCTATATGAAATCAGCACATTGTATCCCATAAATGCATTAATGTATACATGATCCATGTGTTTATGATTTAATTTAAAAAAAAACCAAAAACCTTCAGCTGAAATGAACTGCTGGCAGACACGTTGACTACAGCCTTGTGGGATCGAGAAGCACAAGACTCACGGAAGCTGCCCCAGCAGAAACTGTCAGATGCCGTTGTTTTAAGCTGCTAATTTTGCACTACTGTGTTACACAGCAATAGATAATGAATCCAAAGAGTTTAAAGTCCTTGGCTTAGACCCTTGAGAAAGGTCCACACCAGCTCCATAAACAAAGTGGACAGAGCGAATTCCTTTCACTCCTCCCCATGTCCACAGAAACCACTGAAATAAAGACGAGAAGTCGTGGGTTTCTCCCACCATCATGGAGCTTAATATCTAAAGCAAAGCAACTCCACATCAATTATAATTCATATCAAAGGATGATTTAAATGACCCTTATGAAGAGCTGGTTTATTCGTGAATCCGTCGGCACAAAATCTTGTGTCTGCAAATCATCGTGACTTCCTATTGTTCATCCCCGAATCATCCCCGTCTCTTTATCACCATTGATGCAGAAAGAGAGTCTGTATGTTAGACTGGCTATTACTGTACCCAATTTAGAGACAGGGAAGTTGAGGTTCAGAAGGGAAGCTAAGCAATTTCCCCACTTGTCTTTCCATCCTCATGCTTGCTCTGACCTTCCCTGCTAGCCTGCACATCTGAAGACAGACTCTGAACATGAGAGATTGGAACATTGGGCCACACTTCAGATTTACACAGAAAACGTGGGCCACACACTGATTGCAAAACCTCACTAAGTGTTTGGTGTTAACTCATGTGAAAATTAACTCTAAGAGGTTCTAATAACATAGACAAAATTTGCCCATGTGACTTCCCCCCCTTCACTACACCAAAAAGTACACAAAGCAGAAAAAAAAATGGCCTCACCTCAGATTATCTTTATTCTGTAGCCTCCAAATAATTGCTTTGGAATGACAGGGCTGCCTGCATCCCCATGACAACGGCAAGTTCTGACAGATAGTTGTGGCTTGTTTCAAATTTGCTTTTCAAATCTCAGTGCTAAACTTTTTAGAAATGTTGCAGCAATGGAATTGTCAAAAGTAGAAGATGACTCCTGGCCAGAAGAAGATCAGAAATGTTTCTTGTACTACTTGTCAGGGAAAAGTGAAGTGGGGGGAGGTAAAGGCAGTAGGAGCTGGAGGGGTTATTTGTAATACTTTGGCTGACTTTGGTTTATATAAGAGTTTTGAAGTATTCTCCTGGTTGCACCTCAAAAAAAAATCCCTCCAAACCATTGCATATTGGATATCCCGTGTCAGACAAAGTCACCTATGATTGGACCAGCCAAATAGTCTTTCTATATATTTTATCTCACTGTTTCTATACAGTTTAAGAGTCTGGAAAGTTTCATGACCACAAAAATAAGGAGAGGGGCTTGCCTCTTTGTAGCCACACATGGCCCAGAGCCACGGTGTGGCTGAATGAGACGGCTGCCATGTCCGTTCTCATGTCTGACAGGGGATGCGTTCAGTGGACTGCATTCACCACGCAGCCTAACACTCATCTCACAAAGGGAAACTCCCAGAATAACCCGATGGAGGATAGAAAGGGGAAGTGGAGCTCAAGATTTTTTTTGGAGCCTAATTGCTTCATATACATGAGGGCTGGCCAGCGGCAGAAGTCAGTGGAGCAGCTTTGAGAGCATTTGCTGAACTTTAGTCTTTTTCTTGGGGGAAACCCCCGCGATTCCCTGGGAATTTTGCCTATGTAAAGATCATAACATATGGTCCATTTGCCGAGACATATGTTTGAGGAATGGGCCCCGAAGCAAAACTTTCACAAATTCCTGCCTGCTTCTCTTTAAATTTTCAACCAACTGAAATTCAGTGGACAGGTCCTCTCTTGCCTCCTGGCTTGTATAGGGACAGGACACATCTACACCAGTCTGTTCTCTGTCTCTGAGGATCTGTCCCCAGATAAAGGACGGAAGGCCACTTAATAACTTCACTTTCTCACTGAGGAGAACATTTTTCTTTCCGTTAATCTGTAAAGTGTGCAGACTCCTCCCCAAGATGGACCATCTGTTGTCGGAGAACCCACGGGCGCACAGGTGTAAGGCAGGGTTGGAGCAACTCAGGCAGGGTGGTGAGCAGATATGGGCTTGGCAAGAAATGAGCTCAGCCTCCTGGGCAATTTGAACAGCTGGCCCCAAACTCACATTTTGCCTCTTCGCTCCAAGTAGAAAGTATTAAACAAGCCGTTTTCCCCCTGGGGATGGAAGCCCTCCTCCGGTTCTATATGAGTAATCCGTGAAGATGCTTCCCTTTGCTACAACCCCACCAAGAGGAGATGCCTCCTTAGCATCAGCAAGAGAGAGGAGACAGAGTTGTCTTTAGCTTGTCAATTTTCAGTTGGGGTTATCAGCCAAAGGGGGTGACAGCAGGTCTGGAAGCCACCAGGCACACGCCATGCTTTGGGTGACTCGGTCACATCTGTGGAGCAGAAGGAGTTCACCCTGCCCGCTCATAAGTGAAGGAGGAAGGCCCCCAACTGGGCCACGGCTACAATTAAAACATGGCTCCTCTGTCAGCACTGGCTTCCCTTCTGAAACTCAAAGTGTTTATGCAGAATGTTCCACAGGGGTCAGGAGCCAGATCTGTAGCCACCAGGACAGATGTGACCCTCCTCGTGTGGAACAGAAAGGGGATGCATGGGGTTGTGGACACAACGATGGGGCTTCCCGAGGGAAAAATGTAGGATCTCAGGTGAACACACAGAGAGGGAATCTCACCGAGACTGCAGAACCAGGAGGGTCTTTCATGGGAAATGGGTATTCTTAGCTCTCGCACCATCTGTACAGACACAGTCTCTGCTATGATCTGAATTTCTGGGTCTGCGTTAAACTCCCAAGCTGAAATCCTCACTCGTAAGGTGGTGGTGTGAGGACGGGGGCGCCCTTGGGAGCTGATGAGGGCATGAGGATGGAGCCTCATGGGTGGGATCAGTGCCTTTGTAGAAGGTACCTCAGAGGGCTCCCTGGCCCCTTCTACCATGTGAGGACACAGTGAGAAGGTGCCATGTGAATCCCCACGAGACAAAGCATCTGCCATGCCAGGACCTTGATCTTCAGCTTCTAGAGCCATGAGCAAGAAATGTCTGTTGCTTAAAAGCCTCCTGGTGCTTGGTAGTGTGTTATAGCAGCTCACACTAATGTGACCTGTCTTGTTCTCACCCAGTAAGTAGCAGACGGATCCATCAAACCTGCCTCACACTCACAGATGAATTGATGCACCAGCCACTGCCACCAGGAAGACAACGGTAAAGTTCTGTTTTGCTTCTCTTGGCCCTGTCTTTACTGTGGGTGGGGTGAGGAGAAGGTAAGAAAACGGAACACAGTTTTAATGAGGTCGGGTGGGTCCACACAACAATGGTGTGATTATCTAAGAAAGGAGGGGAGCACCAAGGTGACAATCTGTGCCTTCCTACCCTGCCAGGCTGCTGCGTTTTCAAACGCGCCTTCTGGACAAATCCCCAGCCGGGACCACACACAGCCCATTCCTCTCTCTTCCAGCTCCCCCTGGAATCAGAGCTTCTACTTACTAGCAGAGTACACAGAATCTTATTAAGACATCTGGCTAACATCAACAGCTCATCTGCACAGAAACGCCGCAGCAAACCCATCCACCAGCCACAAGAATGTGTGCAGAGAGCAAGCAAGCCTCCTCACAGGGAAGAAATTAAAATGTACATGTGTACATCATGGGAGACTAGGGTAAGGGGGTGACATCAGGCTCCACTTGGAGACGTTTACAGGAGGTCGCCGGCCTGGTAAGCTGGTCGGGCTCTGTGAAGCCACCTATGCACACGTGAAAACAAACTAAAGAGAACAGACACTGGGCGAGGCCGCAGAGCCCTGCTGGGGCCCCTAACACATGTTCAACTCTGCCTTTCTGATTGTCACCAGTCAGGAAGCCCCAGTTTTAGGAGAGGGGCTTCTATCCCAGATTGCACAGTCTCAGCCCCCTAAACTCTATGCTGGAGTGTTTTTTTTTTTATTCTTAAATGCTCTCTTTGGGCACCCTTCACTTACACACTTTATTCCTGCCTTGCCAATCCCAGCCGCAGCTCGTGAATCCTCCCACCACCCCTTGGTAAAATGCACATACTACGCTCAGCCTCCAAGCGCTGTTTGCACTGCGGCTCCTGTCTGCTCTCTTTGGCACCATCTCAAAGTGCCGTGCCACAGAGGAGAGTGTTTACTGCTCAGAATGCGCGTGCCACCTGCTTATGCTACATACACAGCTCACACAGACACATGAGGAGACACAGGATACTTGTCACTGCAGGCTACCTGCTCGGAGAGAAAGGGGTGCTGGGTGTATTTCTTAAAGCAAAAGAACGCTGGCAGATGACAAAGACCCATCAGCCCC
The DNA here is from genome assembly GCA_963574575.1 of Galagoides demidoff. NCBI lineage: Eukaryota > Metazoa > Chordata > Mammalia > Primates > Galagidae > Galagoides > Galagoides demidoff. Next base: position 13,657 of record CAUYQV010184513.1, read on the forward strand.
CAGTTATCGGTGCTCGGATGGTGGCTGGAAAATTATTTTTGTCTTCTCTCTCTCCCTTCAGCGTGTGTTTAGAATGACTTGTCTCTGAGTTCTCAGGGTCGTGCACAGGCTGGACCAGACAGCTGAGGAGGCAAAGCTGTCTCTCAAGATGATGGGAGATTCACCGCAACTGTAACTCTGTAACTGAGAGCAAGAAAGCCCAGCTTGGAGGCTACTGTCCAAACTCTCCCCTTGCGTGGTTCATCGGGAAGGGAAGAAGGGAGGTGGGAAAGATGTTCCCAACACACATCCACTGCTTTGATGCTTCCCCCTCTAAAAGGAAGGTGGTGGGTTTTGTGTAAACAACAGAAAGACAAGAGGCTGATCTGAAGCTCGGGGAAGGGCTCAGGTGTTTTTTGTAGGGGAAGGGAGGATTGGAATTGAAGCTCAGTAAGAGGTTACCCAACTTAGATAGCAACCTCAAAATATTAATGAGAACAAATGCAATTGAGACATACTGCAATAGTTCAACAAATACAGTGATTATTATCTACTGGCAAGTAAACTAAACTGCTTGCAGTGGTAGGCTGTGCTGTGCACAGTTGTAATTATTTCCATGCCCCAGTCTAGCCTTGGCGGTGGGAAGTAGGAAATGAAATGTTGGCCTTGGGATCTCATAGTCCACGGGGAAGGAGGACATCTTCTACAGAGGCCCTAGGGCAGGGGTCCTCAAACTTTTTAAACAGAGGGCCAGTTCAGTGTCCCTCAGACCATTGGAGGGCCGGACTGCAGGCCCTGGAATGAGTCGGCTACTAAGCAGGACAGGCAGTGGCAGCAAAAACACCCGATGGGCCGGATAAATGTCCCGGGCAGGCTGCATGTGGCCCATGGGCCATAGGTTGAGGACGCCTGGTCTAGGGACTGGAGACTTCAGATAATGATTAGCAGGGCAAGGCATGAGTGATCCAAGCTGGAGCTGGGAGAAGCAATAGGAATCCTACCATGTGGAAGGCATGAGAGGGTGAACAAGCCAGCAGCAGACAGGAGAGAAAGCTCTGTCTTTCCCCAACAACTTGAGAACCTAAGCCCTTCAAGTCGTGCCGAAGACGTTTTGGCTACTGTGCATCCATTGATTTTAATGCCTGGACGTGTTATAACGTCCCATTTTACAGATACCCAATATACTCAGTACTGCTGTGAAACCAATTTATAATCACTCATACTTTCATATGAAAGATGAATCACAACTATAGCCCAGGATGAAGGAGGGAAGGGGAGGAGAAGGGAGGGAGGGAGGTTGACAGAGGGAGGGTTAGGGGACCACACCTATGGGGCATATTGCAAGTACAAGTTAGAGCTATCAGGTGTAGAACACAAATGTCTTAGCACTGTAATTGGGTAAATGAGGTGAAGGCTGTGTTGATTAGTAGGATGTAAGCACTCCAATTTGTACAATTGAATCCCACAATGGCATAAATGTATTCATGATCTATGTACAAATGACTTAATAAAAGAAAAAAAAAGAAAAGAAATAGACCCTCCAAGAATCTGTAACTCTTGCAAAAGATACACAGTTGAACGTTTACATGGATGGAGCTGGAAAATACTCCTCTTAGTAAAGTATCTCAAGAATGGGGAAAAAATCCAATTTACACAGTACTATCATGAAACCAATTTATAATCATTCACACTTTCATATGAAAGATAAATCACAAATATAGCCCAGGATGAAGGAGGGAAGAGGAGGGGGATGGGGAGAGATTGGATGGAAGGAGGGTAAATGGTGGGACCAGTCCTATGGTTCAAATTACAAGGGTACATGTCAATTGTATTGAGTATAAATGTCTTAACACAATACTTAAATAAATGAGGTGAAGGCTATATTACTAGTTAGATGTAAGCATTCCAAATTATATATAAAATCAGCACATTGTACCCCATATAGGCATTAATGTATATGTGATCTAGGTGTTTGAGACGTTATAAAAAAAAAAAAAAGATACACAGTTGGGTAAAATGCCTTCATTTTCAACCTATATGAAGAGACAGATGTCATTTCCTACAGATTGAGTTCTGCTGGTTTAGAATGTTAACCCATTTTTTTTTCTTACCAAGTGATTCTTAGCACTTAACCCCAACTGCTGAAACATTAACTAAAGCTTTTTGAAAATCTTGTCATATAGCAGGGATGCACTGCCATTGTCTCCTGCGGCCCTTGAACATTGCTGGAAAGGGTGGTTTAAGAAAAACTTCTGCCTCATGAGTCCTTTCTGGCTATTTCGAACCAAACGGCCCTCTGAGAGGTGGTATCTCAATATCCTTTACAAAATTATTTCTAACACATTTTCCTCACCCATGCTCAAAGTTACAAGTGCTGTCTAGTGGTGTTCTTACTGAAAAGTGGTATTATGCTCATCATTTTCAAGGTCTGAATAAGGGAGAAAGACAGGGAGCAAATTCAAGGAGAAAGACAGGGAGCAAATTCAAGTGATAGACAAGGGGAAATAGTTGATTCCTTGGTTTTTAGTCTTTTTTAGAAAAATGAAGTCATTTTTTAAAGACCACTTTTTTAGTCTTTTATCCCACAGGGTCTCTAATGCCTTGTGAAAATTGAGGTGAAGTGTAAGATCTAGGTGAGAAGTAAAGAGAATGGAAAAAGAATTCGTTATTTCAATAACAAATAATCTGATGGGCCGAAAGACACAGACTGTACTGTGTCCTCACGCAGAACCAACCATGATGGTTAGTGACATATGTCAACATCAGTGATTCACCGACTCTCCAGAGGGAGATAAGTTGCTGTGAATAAACACTTAATACTGGCCCTTTCTTAGATATGTTTTCCCTTTAGTGCTTGTACTAACAAAAGAGTTAGTGAGTGTTGAAGACGCTATTCAATTTTGGATTCAATGAAATGTGCCATATTATAAGCAAGGAAACATCTCAGTTACAGAAGCCTGCCCAGGGAAATCCGACTGCATTTGTGTTCTGTTACATGTCACTTTCCACCTTCAGTTCAAATCACAGGGCACAGAAAGTTTCACAAATCTTCATAGAGATAGGAATGAGTGTGAAATCAGGCCAGGAGCAGCACAGGAAAACCATGCGTGGTGTCTTTATAGTACTAGCTACAGCTACAAGAGAAAACACCATTTGGGCCCCAAATCAAAAGAGATGGAGAAAATGAAGCGTATTGAAATCTTGGGAAAGTTTTGGTTTACCTGAGGCTTGAAATGCAAGAGAAAATTTATTGCATGTAACTCTAATTCTTAGATCCATTACGTGGGCGCTCACAGGGAACTGTCTCAATTGAGTAGCACTAGACCTAGACACTTAATAATGTTTTTCTTCATGTATAACTCTGGCAAAATCTGTGCTTGTCACTCTTGTACCGATTAGCAAATAACTCAGGGATCCATCGCCCAAGTGAAACTATTAACTAAAAGCTGCATCTCAGAAGCAGCCCCCACCATATTCCCTTCTGATAATCATCACAACTCCATGCCAAGGTCACTGGCAAGGATTGGTTTACCTGCTTTCAAACTCTATATAAAAGGATTAACACAGTATTTGTTATTCTCAGAAGCCTCTTGTTTTTATCCTAATGCTTATGAGAGCCATTCACATGGTAGTGTGAAATAGTATGAGTTCATCCAATTTTTATTTCTATATCTATTCTGTTGTATGAAGAAACTTCAATTTATTTATTCATGCCACCCTCGGCAAACATTTAGGTTGCTGTTTTTTCCTTGGCTTTTATTAACAGCCATGCTATGGACATCCCTGTCATTTATTTTCACTGGATATTGACCAATGTTAATTGTGTACATTTAGGGGATAAAAAGTGATGATAGGATGTACGTGGACCAAGTGGGATGACTGTGCCGAGCTAGTTTACATCATATCCATCACCTCAAGCCCTTACATGAAGGCAGGGTGGGAACCGAAGACCCCGTTCTTGGTAAGGAAAACAACCCCCCCAAAAAGGGAAGAACAGAGAAATAAGCTGAGCAAGGCAGAATAAAACCAGTATAGTGAGTTAACTTTTAAATCAGCAGCTAAATTGCTTATTTGAGCAGTTCCTGCTTTTTCTAGAAGCCTGGCCTGTAAGGGATACAGCTTGTAAACACCCCTGCTCGGTCTGTAAACTCTGAAGAAGAGAATGGCCATAGAAGGAAGCTGCGTGCAAGGCCATGGGGGTCATCAACCAGGCCGTCTCCTGCCAAGTCAACAGTCAAAGCAAATCACCACTGTTGGTATGCGTATTACGGCCAGGACAGAGAGCAAGGCAAGAGCTCAAGCCTTGAAATATGGGCAGGGAGCTTGTACCTTTATCACAGAGGAAGATGCTGCTGGGTGCAGATCAACAGAATCCGTTCCACTGATTCTTCAGAGGGTCCTGACGCCGCTGTGTCTACTCCACAGCAAACTGAAGGGGATGAACCTCCCTCAAGGAATCTGTGGGTGACCATGGACAGGAGGCTGTCCTCCCACAAGGCTCAGGTTTGGGATTTCTCAAGGGCTGTGCAGACCCTCAAAGTTAATGATTATAGACAGAATAAGAACTAACATGCTTATTTACTCGGAGAAACCACTGGCATTTTTGTTTTCTTCCTCAGCTGACCCTCTGGGCTAAATGAGATAACAGCCTTTAACAAAGGCTGAGTGGAAGAAACACTCAGGGCCATTCACTGCAACCCCACAAACTAGAGGGGGTCCCCTGTGTTTCCTTGTTTGAAAACTCTCTTCTGCATATCCTGACTTGTTATCTCTCACCGCTTTTAAATTTACTTTTCTCTAGTCGATCGTCGCCAGATCCACAGGTCTTAAAGGACCCTGCCCCCGGGGTGGGACCCGGGCACTTATATACACTTTTCCTGCCTTCTAGAAACATTGTACCCTGAGACCAGTGGAGCGTCCATCTCCCCTCCTTAATTTCTTTATCAAATAAGTTTTAAGTTTTGCATGTAGTGAAGCCAACTAAACTTAATCCCTTCCACTGACATCTTTGCTGTCTAACAAAATGCAATGACATTTTTGAAATGGAACCAAGAGTCATCATTTATGGATTAGTGTAGTTAAGTTATAATGTTCACTTCATTTTTTTATTATATTAGAAATAGAAGTACCATGGGATGAAAATTTACTGTGCACCTCGTGAGGGCAGAAAAAAAAGACCTCAAGTTGGGGAAAAGAGACAATTTCAGGCTGTTTCAGTAATGGGCAGGTTGCCAAATGTTACAATGTACTTCGGAGTCGAAAAGTTTAAATCACTCATTCTACATAGCAGCCTGAATAATGTGAGTAAGAACTAGTAGAGTATTGACTGTAGTAATGCTTCAGTAAGCACCGTTCTTTGTTAAGTACTAGCAGGCAGGAATTCACTGCCTTCAGAGCTCACCTGACTGCCCGTCTTGGCTTTTCTTTTAGGGAAAAGCAAAAACCTTATGAAAAGCTTCACACTATCGTCAATTAATCATGTATAAAGTAAGAATGGCATTATAGGGTGAAATATATTAAGGGTAAGCAGTTGGATTTATTTTCTACTATAAATATGTCCTTACTAATTTATAGGACTTACAGGAAATGAATCACGATTCCCTGTAAATTTACAGAAAATATTCAGTTTGGACCTCTATTACACAGCTGTTTTCTTGGCCCAATTATTTTCATAAATGTCTTATTCAAACAAAATGTAATCCCTTAATGAACAAAATATGAGTAAATTATTATATTCTTCGTATAAACAAGATGAATAAACCTTGGCAAGGAAAGCATACATTATTAATTCAAGGTTACACTTACTTTTCAGGGATCCATTCACCACAGCATGAAAATGTTTTTATGGTTCTGCAAAAAAATTGAAAAACACACTTAGGTTTTTGGAATGATTTTTAGGTCAGATTAAAAAATTGATCAGCTTTTGTTCTGGCAAATAGTAAAATCTGTAGTAAGGCTAAAAGATTGATTTGTGGTAACTGTTGCAGAAGATAAGTGTAGAGATGGCATGAGACTTTTTCTCTCTTTATCTGTATTCACACCTACCCTTTATGTGAATGGTAGTAAGACCTGCTAGTGTTACGTTTACACATTCTAGACTACACGTGAATTAAACACACCAGTCACAAGTTTTCCAGTTAAGCTTTATCTTTGCACCTGGAGATTTATATCTATTCTTTAAATTAAGCTTAAAATACATTTCACTCTCAATTGCACCAGTGAATGTTACTTTGTTTTTGTGTTTTTGAGACAGAGCCACAAGCTGTCCCCCTGGGTAGAGTGCCGTGGCATCACAGCTCACAGCAACCTCCAACTCCTGGGCTCAAGCGAGTCTCCCACCTCAGCCTCCCAAGTAGCTGGGACCACAGGCGCCCGCCACAATGCTCGGCTATTTTTTGGTTGCAGCCGTCATTGTTGTTTGGCAGGCCCGGGCTGGGGATTCGAACCCGCCACCTTAGGTGTATGTGGCTGATGCCTTAGCCGCTTGAGCCACAGGCGCTGAGCTAGTTACTTTGTTTTTTAAAGAGGGATATTGGTAGAGCAGGAACAGTAAGGGTGATGGAGACCCATTCCAGCCACAGAATGGGCTTTAAATAAATAGAAATAGCAACATGAGGGAAATATACGAACACACCTCACATTCAGTATCCACGTCTGGGGAAATTCATTTGTTATCACTATGCTGTGCTTTCAAAGAATCTCGCAGACTTAAGTTTCAAAGGACATGGGGTTTTTTTGTGCACCCACCCAATTCAAAATTGTTTTCTAGGGAGCCGGCATACTAAGGCACATTTCTAGACAATCAGTTGGAATTTCCCGATTTCACCTGAGGAACAGAATAGAAATATTTCAAATTGATTATGTCTTGCTCGAGTCGGTGTTGGGAGTGATGGCTCTGATTTAGAATCTTCTCTGTGGGAACTCTAGTTCTTCCACACTATTTCTGCCTACTTTAGAAATTTCTAGCCTACTGGCTGTTTTAAGATGTATCATTGAAAACAAACAGAAAGAAAGAATCATGTTTGGGAAAGGCACAAGGACAGGAGGCACTGGCAGATGCAAAGGAAAGTCTTCCCAGTTTGGCCTTGGGAAGATTTAATGGGGAGGGGACAAAGTCCTGTTCTTGGGAAGTAACTGGTCCCTCTGGGCAGGAAGCTGGCTGGCCCCCTGCAGAACTGTCCACTGTGTCCTCAGGAGAGAGTGCACAAAAGTCCGGGGCCACACAGCCAAGCGCGTTAGGGAGGGGTGGTGAGGAGCACGCCTGTTCATGAATGGGGCAGACTACATTAGCATAAGCTGCCTGGCATTACATCTTTAGCCCAACATGTAGCTCTTTGGGGGACGGTGTTCAGCCCTAGAAGATGGAGGAGCAATAACCCCTGGTGATGAATTAAGGCAGACATGGAGTATGAAGATGGAAATTAGATGAATAAAACAATGCCTCACACAACAGAAGGGCACCAATTAAAAGCAGACATTTTGTTCATTCAGTAAAGGCTGATTCAATGCTTCCTCGAAACAGGCGCTCTGATAGAAGGTAGCTGTGATAGGAACAGTTACAATTAGGTCTCTAAAACCTAATTTTCCTTGAGTCCTGTTACCAGAGCCCTGCAGAAACATGACATTAGTAGTTGAAAAGGGAATACATAACTTCTCTCCCTGTTCTCTCTCTAGATAGATAACACTGCCATGAATTGTCCTTTCTTCCTTTCTGTTTGAGGTGTAACTGAAGTTTTAATAGGTCAGTTTTTCGTGGCTTATACGCTTCCAAAATGTCTGAACCATGAAAACAAACTTTTAAAACTCAAATGATGATTCTGTTCCTAAAACCCCTTCTGCCTTCTGGGGAGTGCATGATGGTTAGTTTCTCTCTCTCTTAGATATATATATTTTATAAATATAACTATATATGTCACATATATAAATATTTGGACATATATAAATATAAAATAGATATCATATATAAATATAAAATATATGTCATACATAAAATATATATCATATATAAATATAAAATATATGATATATAAAATATATATCATATATATAATATATATGAGACATATATGATATATATATACATTATATATATACATGACAGAGAGAGACAGCTTTCACAGAATCTCGAAGACTTAAGTTTCAAAGGACATGGTTTTTTGGGCACCCACCCAATTCAAAATTGTATATATATGTGTGTGTGTGTGTGTGTGTGTGTATGTAATCTGTTTTATTCATTTCACCTTCAAAGTAACCCTGTGGTATGTGTGATTTGTGGTGCTTTACAGGAATGTAATCCAAAATGGGAGACAAATTAATGTTATTGAGAAAGGCCTGCACAATCTGAGTCTATTGTTCCCCAAAGCTGGACCCCTTTCCACTTGTCTGCCTCAAATGGATTCAGTGTGCTCTCTGGGTAATTAAATGTTCTTCTCCTCTTCTTGTGGTTAAACTAGTATGTCACTGTACTGAACTAATGAGGGACAAGGCGTGATAAAAAACGGAGATGCTCGAACTTGATCATGCATCAGAAGCCCCGAGAAAGAAGGTCCACAGGTTTGTCTGTAAAGGGCCAGAGAGAAGATACTTCACATTTTGGAGTTCACGCAAGCTCTATCTCAGCGACTTCACAAAAGCAGCGACAGGTAATACAAAGTAAACATCAACATGTCTTGATAAAACTTTCTGGGCATGACATGAGAATACCATATTGTATTGTGCCCACATGTTAGAAAGTACTCTTCATCTTTAGATTTCTGTGCCCCCCTTCCAACCATTTAAACACGTAAGAGCCATTTTAGTGCAGGGCTGTGAAAAACCAACCAATAGGTCAGATTTGGTTGTCTGCCGGCAGCTGCAGGTGCTGACCTAGACGGCTTATGAAAACACACGTACTGGGTCCCACCTCAGAGCTGCTGGTTCACTAACTAAGTCATTTGTCAACACTTGAAAATGTGGATCCTTATGCAAAAATCAGAGGTTTTTTTACTTTTCTTGAACAACACAGAGAACAGTGCAAATGGAGGCTTAGTTCCTGCCCCACAAGCCTTATGCTTGCATTACATGCCATTGTCTCCACCTAGGGAGGCAGCTCTGTCTTTTATTTGCTTGTTTATTTATTTCAATGCATCTGTGGACACTTACCTTCACCCCATGGGCAGCGAGACAACCTTACATCAGAGAACTTAGAATTAAATGATAAGTTGCATTGAATGCAGACCCATGTATCATGTGTATGTATACAGATGACTCTCAAACAACATGGGTTGCAACAACACGAGGCCACGTTTAGGTGACTGCTTTTCCAATCAATATATTGAAAGCCTTGTGACAATTTGAAAAAAAATTTGTCAATAAACTGCACAGCCTTGAAATATTGAAACAATTCAGAGCAAAGTATGCCATCAATGCATAAAATATAGGTAGACGCTAGTTTATGTGTTAACCTGCTGTTTATGCAATGGGTGAGGCTTGGGGTCAATAGTAGGTTATTAGCAGTTAAGTCTGTGAGAAGTCAAAAGTTATACGTGGAGTCAACATCTCCTAACCCTAAAGTTGTCCAAAGGTCAAGTGTATGTATTAATAATTGCATCAATTTATACACAGACCAGTGGTTATATGTATTACACCTTAGTCTGTTCCTGCTGCTATAACAAAATCACTTAGACAGGGTAATTGATAAAATCAGGAATTTGATTCTTATAGTTCTGGAGGGTGGGAAGTCCAAAGGTCAAGGCAGCTGCATCTGGGGTCTGGAGACCACCTTCTTGTTGCAACCTCACATAGCTGAATGGAACGCAATGAACCCACCCCCTCAAGTCATTTTCTGAGGACCCGGAGCCCATACACAGGGGTTTCATCCTCATGACTTAAGGTCCCACCTCTTAATACCATCACATGGACCTGGAGCTCATCCACAGGGTCTCTATTCTCATGACTTAAGGTCCCACCTTTTAATACTACCACATAGACCTGGAGCTCATCCACAGGGTCTCTATCCTCATGACTTAAGGTCCCACCTTTTAATACTACCACATAGACCTGGAGCTCATCCACAGGGTCTCTATCCTCATGTCTTAAGGTCCCACCTATTAATACCACCACATGGACCTGGAGCTCATCCACAGGGTCTCTATTCTCATGACTTAAGGTCCCACCTTTTAATACCACCACATAGACCTGGAGCTCATCCACAGGGTCTCTATCCTCATGTCTTAAGGTTCCACCTATTAATACCACCACATGGACCTGGAGTTCATCCACAGGGTCTCTATCTTCATGTCTTAAGGTCCCACCTCTTAATACCACCACATGGACCTGGAGCTCATCCACACGGTCTCTATCCTCATGACTTAAGGTCCCACCTCTTGATACCATCACATGGACCTGGAGCTCGTCCACAGGGTCTCTATCCTCATGACTTAAGGTCCCACCTCTTAATACCATCGCATGGACCTGGAGCTCGTCCACAGGGTCTCTATCCTCATGACTTAAGGTCCCACCTCTTAATACCATCACATGGACCTGGAGCTCATCCACAGGGTCTCTATCCTCATGTCTTAAGGTCCCACCTCTTGATACCATCACATGGACCTGGAGCTCATCCACAGGGTCTCTATCCTCATGACTTAAGGTCCCACCTCTTAATACCATCGCATGGACCTGGAGCTCATCCACAGGGTCTCTATACTCATGACTTAAGGTCCCACCTCTTAATACCATCACATGGCCAATGAAGTTTCAACAGATGACTCTGGGGGAACATGGGAAAACCATAGCACATTGCCTTTATTTTCTGTGTACAAAAATAGAATTGCCAAGATTCAATCCATTTCCTAAGGTTGTACTGCTAATATGAAGGATACACAATTGGCCTCTTCTCTGTTATTTTTGTTGTGGCTGTTGTTTGTTTTTGTTTTTAAGACACAATCTCATTTTGTCACCCTGGGTAGAGTGCCATGGCATCACAGCTCACAGCAACCTCAAACTCTTGGGCTCGAGTGATCTTCTTGCCTCAGCCTCCCAACTAGCTGGGACTACAGGTGTGTGCCACTCCATCCAGCTAGTATTTTCTATTTTTATTACAGACAAGGTCTCGCTCTTATTTAGGCTGGTTCTGAATTCTTGAGCTCAAGCAATTCACCCACCTCAGCCTCCCAGAGTGCTAAGATTACATCTGTTAGCCACCATACCCGACCTTCTCTTTTATGCTAAATCTGTCACCTTTCAAGTGCAAAGGAAAAGAGGTGTCTCCTACATCAACTGCTAAAACCAAGTATGAAGTTTGCCTCCAATCTCTTATAGGTGTTCAATAAGATATAAAAATGCAGGCTCTTTAACAAGAATGAATATTAAATTTTTTATTTATTTTATATCACTTAGAGCAGGGGTCCTCAAACTTTTTAAACAGGGGGCCAGTTCATTGTCCCTTAGACTGTTGGAGGGCTGGACTGTGGGCCTGGGGATGAGTCGGCTGCTAAGCAGGACAGGCAGCGGTGGCAAAAACACCCAGCAGGCTGGATAAATGTCCTAGGCAGGCCGCATGTGGTCCTCAGGCCATAGTTTGAGGACACCTGACTTAGAGTTTCATGGCTTTTTTTTTTGAGACAGAGTCTCACTATGTTGCCCTTGCTAGAATGCCATGGTGTCACAGTTCACAGCAACCTCAAACTCTTCAGCTTACATAATTCTCTTGCCTCAACCTCCCAAGTAGCTGGGACTATAGGTGCCCAGCTATTTTTTTGTTGCAGTGGTCATTGTTGTTTAGCAGGCCCAGACCAGGTTAGAATCCACCTGTCTCAGTGTATGTGGCTGGTGCCATAACCATGGAGCTATGGGTGCCATGCCTCATGGGTTTTCTTAAAGCACATCGGTAGCTTCTCTAGAAAAAAAAAATGCTTTCCTTGGCAAATCTAGCATAATATAACTTATTCTCCATCATGTAATTGCATACCAATCAGTTCTGATTCTCTGTTCTGCAACAGGCAATATTTGTTTAAAATATCTCTGATTTGGTTCTTCAAAGAACAAGCTATGTTCTTGAGTATCAAAATTGCTGTTTTTGTTAAAGATAGGCTATGCTACTAGGAATTGCCACAGAATGCAGGGTCTAAGGTTATATGACAAAATCTTTGCAGAGATTCATTAACTTCAGCATTACTGGGAACAGGGAACTTGTGAAAATTATGCAGTTCAAATAGAACTCTATATTTATACAAAAAAATCAGCATGATTACAAGTTGTTTTAATTTATGAATTTTGCGACATATATACAGATTGTAAGTAAAATAGGTGGACATTTTACAAATATATATCTATATTTTGTAATTTGTGTAATATATTATACATTTTACAAATATATATCTATATACAAATTAGATATATAGAAATATAGAATTATAAATTTATATAATTTGTAAAATATAATAAATTACACATTTTATAAATACATATCTATGTACGAATTACATACATGTGTATATAATATATATATATCATTTTATAATATAATATATAATTTCATCAGTTTATAAACTGATATATGACATATAATCATATATAAAATATATATTAAAATGATATATAACATATATTATTTGTATAATATAATACATAAAATTATATATTACACAAATTATAATACAAATTATATACATATGCATGTATATAAAACATGTATACATATGCATGTATATAATTTGTATAACATAATATATAATTTTATCAGTTTAAAACATATATATATGACCTATAATCATATATAAAATATATATTAAAACTCTATGGTATATATCACAATTGGTTTAAGTTTTAATCTATACAATGTTATAAGGGTGCCTCTAAAAATACCCTTTGTGATGTGAGTACATACATATGTTCATATATAATAGCAAGTACATACATATGGTATAAAGACATAGGGTGGCTGTCACTCCATGTGCAATTTTACATATATAATAGTAACTACATATAAATGGTATAAATATACAGGGAGGCTATAAACTCCATGTGCAATTTTAAATTTATAAATATACAGGGAGGCTATAAACTTCATGTGCAATTCTAAATTGCACACAAACTTATGGCCACATTGTATACAGTGGAAACAAATATATATACAGTAACTGTATCTACAGTGATGCTTTGCTTAGTAACACGGGTACATTCCAGTGTTAGAAAGGCATCCTTAGGAAGCTGTGTTGCTCAGCATACATCCTACTGTGTAGTTATATTAACCAGCCTGATACAGCGTCTCACACACCTGGCTATGGGTTCCACCCTGCTGCTCTTGGGCTACAGATGAGCATACCATGTTCCTGTAGGTAATTACTAACACATTAGTTAAGTATCTGTGCATCTAACATAGAAAAGACATTTAGTTTTAGTATAAGCCCAAAGGCTTTCAGTAAAAACGCTACATTTTTTTTTTCTTTTGGTGCATTTCTGAACATGCTGTGTAGTTTTTCCTGAAGAGGTCTCCCAAGCAGATCTGCCCTGCACTGTTCTATCAACTCACCCACTCATCTTATGGGAACACCATGACTTATGCAGGGGTCCTCAAACTTTTTAAACAGGGGGCCAGTTCACTGTCCCTCAGACTGTTGCAGGGCTGGACTGTGGGCTCCGGGACAAGTCAGCTGCTAAGGAGGACAGGCAGTGGCAGGAAAAACACCTGGCGGGCCAGATAAATGTCCTCAGCGGGCCACATGTGGCCCACGGGGCCGTAGTTTGAGGACACCTGAATGCAGTCTGTCCTTGCCTGAAATGTTATTGTGTACTGGGTTCCTGTGTAGTTAGAGATATATTGCAAAGAGTATATTTTTATAACATCATATGGATTAAACCAATTGTGGCACATATCAAATAGTTTTAATACAGTCTTAATATAGTGTGGGCACACGCTATTTTTCTGAGACACTCAGAGCTGTTTCGTACGAGACTCTGAGTCACACAGGCTCAGAGCAATGGAATACTTGGTGGCTGTACCTTCAGTACTGACCCCTGCGCCCAGAATTTCTCAGCTGCTGTGCTCCATAAATACTTAGTAAGTGAGATCAAGGTTGTACATATGAGGCACGACCAGCATTAATGTAGGTATTGTCACATGCAACCATCACACTGACCAGGCAGGAAAGCCTTTTAACCGTAAATAGCTATCATTGTGATTAGAAACAAAAAGAAAAAAATCATTTACAGAAAATCTGAAAACTTCAACGCTAAGGTCCTCATCTAAAAGGAAATAGAAGTGTTGACTCCAAATGTAATATCGTTGCCAGTATAATTTGTATGCCGTTTTAATGTGCACAAAACTTTTCATTTCTTTTCCTTTTTTGGAGCTTTTACTCTTTTTGTACACTTTGGCCACTTATGGGAGCTCAATCTCTCCCTCGAGTTTCCAGATCAAAGGAGCTGAGAAGTTTCTGTGGGAGCCCTGGCATTGTTAAGTGCTCACCAGCCTGTCGTGTTTGTCTACGAAAGACAGGAAGGGATCCACGGACACTCAAAAGAAGGTGAACGTGAACGACAGCCTCAACTTTTAAAGTTAAGGGAAAGGATTGCAGAGAACTCAGCACGGAAATTACTGTGGGGGGCAGGGGGTTCTGCTGGTAAAAGAACATGGTCCACATTCCTCCTTGGATTTGAACATAATTTGTCTTTTCTCTAATCTTTGGAGGGATTTTCATTTGTCTGTATGGAAAGCACAAATTCTCTTTGGCTTTCAGAACCGTCGATGTACCTAGGTGCCCCAATAAATTGCTGCAAGCGGATTCTTGGTCGGTAAAGTATTATTAGAACGATCGTTCAGAAGTGGGAAAACAAAGACGTTTGAAATTCAAATAGGCTGAAGTGGGAAAAAAAAACACTTAATGAAGTTCACACCATCCAAGGAACAACAATGCTGTGTTTTTAGAGGACAAAAGTAGTGTCTTTTGTAAAGGAAATGCAAAACTTTTGCTTTAAACACAGACATGAATACTGAAAATAGCTATCACTTAATCTATACCTTGCTGAACACAGATCAGACATTTGCTGCATTATAAGCTCAAAAGTTTTTCAGTAAAAAAGCTACATTACTTTTTTTTCCTGTTGGTGCTTTATAGTTTTCCCTAAATATGTCTCACTGGCAGAACTACTCAGAAGTGTCCCACTTCTCGGCTCACTCTGCACCAGCCTTGCCGATTTGGAGATATTGGGTCAGACCAGCCCAAGGGCTCAATTAGGCCTGAAAACCATCACCTCGCTTATTTGAACCTGGCATGCAAAGAACAAAGCTACTTGCCTGGCTGAATTTATGACATTTAAACTTATTATATTGCCATAGTCTTTCATTAAGACCAAAGAAATCAGATTGCACAATGCTTACTCTTTGGAACATTTTGACACTTCTTTTATAACCTAGTACCTGGTAACTGTATCCTGTAAATGTATCCTATCTCTTAAAAATAATTTTAAAAAAAAGATTCTTTGTGGGTGAAAAATTTAGTGTACATCTCATGATACATCCTTATTAATCGTATTGTTCAAAATGTAATGTCTCCTTGTTAGCTGTTTCCTATGGTTTGACAGTTCACTCTCCAATTTCCAATTAAAATTCTGTATAATTAATACAAATTTCTCCCTGTCAGCTTTACCTGATATGTTCTGATGCTCTGTCGTTTGGCTTCATATGTTTTTAAAAAGGAGAAGACTTCTCACTGTATAATTTTCTTATCTAGACCACAGCATCACTATGGAACCCTTTCTTATACATTGTTCAGTCTAAATTCTATGAAGTCAGACAATAAATTTGTTATCTATCCTAAAGCAGGTATTTCTTAGAAAGGACACAAAAAGAACTAAAATACAAAATAAGACATATTGGACATTGTCAAAGGTAAATCTTTGATTCATCATAGCTGTTAATAAGCTATAAAAGTAAGGCAAAGACTGAGAGGAAAATGTTTGCAATACATAACAATGGTAAAGAGCTTGTGTCTAGAATACATAAGAAACTAAGAAATTAATAATAAAAAGAATTGGGCAGTGCCTGTGACTCAGAGGAGTAGGGCGCCATCCCCATAGACTGGAGATGGTGGGTTCAAACCCAGCCCTGGCCAAAAACTGCAAATAATAATAATAATAATAATAATGGGTGGTGCCTGTGGCTCAAAGGAGTAGGGCTCTGTCCCCATAGCCTGGAGATGGTGGGTTCAATCTCAGCCCCAGCCAAAAACTGCAAATAATAATAATAATAATAATGGGCAGTGCCTGTGGCTTGAGGACTAGGGTACTGTCCCCATATACCGGAGGTGGTGGGTTTAAACCTGGCCCCAGCAAAAACTGCAAATAATAATAATAATAAAAATAATCCACTGAAAAAATGAGCAAAAGTCCCAGATATCTTACTAAAGAAAATACAGAAATACATGCATAAAAATTTGCTCAATCAGAATATGCAAATAAAATCACAAAATGAGCTTGGCACCTATAGCTCAGCAGCTAGGGTGCCAGCCACATACACTGGAGCTGGTGGGTTCAAATCTGGCCTGGGCTTGCCAAACAACAATGACAACTATAACCAAAAAATAGCCAGGCTTGTGGTGGGCACCTGTAGTCCTAGCTATTTGGGAGGCTGAGGCAAGAGTATCACTTAAGCCCAAGAGTTTAAGGTTGCTGTGAGTTGTGATGCCATGGCACCCTACCCAGGGTGACATAGCAAGACTCTGTCTCCAAAAAAAAAAAGAAAAAAACACCAAAAAATGGTAACACTTCCCAGGGTCTGCAAGAACTGAAATGGAAAAGAATGATAGCCACATGTATTGATTGGCATTTCCCTATATTGGCAGTAGAAACTGGCAATTTCTTTTAAAATAGAATATGCCAACCCTATAATCTATATTTTTATGCTTACTATTTACCCAAAAGGACTAGGACATTGGAGTCTACAAAAGACTTGGGAAAAACCATTCATTAAGGAAAAATTTCTTTATAATAACTGATAACTATAAATAATTTCAATGCCCCTCAGCCGGAGAAATGGCAGTACATTCATACAATGGAATATTACTCGGCAATGAAAAAAGACAGATCATTGATGTGTGGAGCCATATGGAAGGCTTGACATGGTCAAAGTGGATGCACATGAACTCCTAAAAAAGAAAATGAAAAAAGTGACCTGTGGTAACTAAAATGGGAAAATTGTCTATAATGAATGGTGGAAAGCTATTAGAAGTAACCATGAGGAAATTTGCTTATAGCCATGAAAATGTTCCAAATTTGTATTGATGTATAAGGAATTTTAGTTGGAAATTGGACATTGAACTGTCAAATAATAGCAAAAAAAAAAAAAGTAGACAATACATTTTGAACAACATAATTAATAAATTTGTGTCATGGGATGTACACTGAATTTTTCACCCACAGTCTTTTTATTTTTTTTAATTTTTAGAGATAGGACACATTTACAGGAGATGGTAACCAGGTACTAGGTTATAAAAGAAGTGTCAAAATTTTCCAAAGAATCACCATTATACAACCTGTGTTCTTTAGTTTTAATGAAAGCAATTTAAAAACAAAGACAATATAATAAGTTTAAATGTAATAAATTCAGTGAGGCACATAGCTTTGCTCTTTCCATGTCAGGGTGAAATAACTATGGTGATGACTTCTGCCTTAATCAGGATTTTGGTTATAGGAGTGAATATGTTTATCAAAACTCATCAAATTACACATGTAAGATAAATGCATTTTGTAGCATGTAAATTTAAACACATTCAGACACTAAAAATATGTAGAATGTGAGGAAAACATGAACAAGGCCAATTGTCCAAAATTAATGAATTTTTCAAATGCACGAAAGCCAATTACTTCATTCAAGTTATTTGCAATCTATTTTATGAAGAAAGAACAAGATCTAATTATATTTCATTTCAAAATCTCCCTGAATTTTGGTGGGTCAAAAATTAAATTAAAGGTCAAAAAAGTCAAGAACCAGACAACATACTCATTATCACCATTATTAGGTGATGTCATTTTGTATATTTTATCCTAGAACTATGAAACAAGAGAAGGTGATACACATGACTACAGGTAAAAATTAATTGATGTTATATATAAATATGATTATCCACTTAAAAAACCCAAGATAAAAATACAATGGAAAAGAGCTCAACAAAATAATGGATGGAAGAAAATTATTTTAAAGAACTTTTTCTATAAATAGTTTTAAACATGCTGAACATAATATCTGATTTGTGACAAAAAAAAATCCAGAAAGTATTTAACAATTCAGGTAGAAAACTATAATTATATATAAGAAAATATAAAACTATAAAATCTTAATATAAATGAAGACAATGAATGGCAAATACATCATGTAACTCTCAAATAAATGTATTAATTTAACTCAATTCCAATAGAAATTCTCATTTTGTAGAAATTTGGAAAATTATTTCATATTTGTATGGAAGAAGAATTTGATGCAAATTTTCTTCTTTAAAAGATAAATAATTTAGAGGAATCATCATAGTGAAATTTGAAATTCATTTTGAAGCTATAATAATTGAGGCAACATGTTGCAGACTCAGGAATAGGTACCACCAGTGAAGGGGAATTGAGAATCCAGGAACAGCCAGTAGTGTTTAATACATAACATTACTCATATACTGTGTTGGCAACTTAAATTTGCAGGAGAAGAATAGATTCTTTCATAAAGAGTGCTTGAATACCGGTTAATGATTCTGGAAAATATAAAATTACATTGCTACCTGAATATAAAAAAATTAAAAAAAATTACAGTCATATATATTGCATGATATAATTTACTTATAACATATATCATGCAATATATATTTATGACTTATTCATTGAATAGCATAAACGGACATACTTTTAAGGAAAATTACAGTATCTGGACTCGCTACCACCTATTTTTTGTAACATTCAGTAGAAAATTTAAAGAAGATTTTCAATCTTTGAAGAAATAGGAAAATGTTTCTTATAGTCACAAGTAAAAACAGCTAATGAAAAGATATTGAGTTAAATTATCAGACAAGGACTTCAAAGCAGGTTTAACATAACTTGTTCTCATATCATCCTAATCTAAACATTAAACGATCCAACCAATTTGTAATATTATTTAGCAATTTTTTGCAAAGTTGAACATGTCTACTTTGTGACCCGGCAGTTCACCTGATAGACGCTTATTGAAGAAAAATTAAAATACATCAACTAAAACAAAAGAAGAAACACAGCAGTGTTTATTCACAAGAAACCCAAATAGGAAAGAATACAAGTGTCCTTCAATAGGAAAATGTATAAAGTTTGGTGTGATCACATAACAGAACATCATTTAGCAATAAAAAATCATGGACTACTGTTATGGACTTCACTGTGTCTTCTGCAAAATTTGCATGTGGAAGTTCTAATATTCCAGTGTCTCAAAATATATTTGGAGTAGGGGCCTTTAAAGAAGTAATTTAAGTAAAACGAGGCTGCCGGAGAAGAAATGGGACTGGGGCTTTATAAGAAGAGATTAAGACACAGACGTGCACAGTAGGACCATGGACACAGCGCACAGTAGGACCATGTGACGCAGCGCACAGTAGGACCGTGTGAGGACACAGGTGTCTGCAGGTCAAGGAGAGAGGCTCAGGAGGGACCAGCCTGAGATACCTGGATCTCTAACGTTCAGCCACTAGGATGTAAGAGAATTGTGGCCCTCTATTAGGGCGCTGTGAGCTCACTAACCCAACTTCTGAGACATTACATAACGCTCGTGACTTTCAACATCATTATGTTAAAAAAAACAACAACAACAACAACAATAAAGCCACAAACACACACACTGTAGTTTCCTCCTAAACACATCCCAAAATGGGTAAAATTAATCCATGGAGACATCAATTGCCCTGTGATGGTTCTCAGGGCAGAAGGACGAGGACAGTGAGGAGAGACCTCACTGAGGCCACAGAATTATCCCTTATCCTGATTTGTGTTGTGGTTTTACAGGGCTGTCTAATGTTCAAAACTCAGGGAACTGAAAACTTGAGATCACCAATGTGGCCTTGATTAAAAACATATAAAACTCAAGAGCCCAAAGCTTAACTCTTCTTCCTGACCTGAATTCCACCATTAATAGGTTTTCACAAGTAGGTAGGTAGGAGCACTCTCTGGCGTCTGAGCAGCCTGCAGGCCTCTTTTGTTAAACTTGCAAACACACACCCTCAAA
The DNA here is from genome assembly GCA_963574575.1 of Galagoides demidoff. Taxonomy (NCBI): domain Eukaryota; kingdom Metazoa; phylum Chordata; class Mammalia; order Primates; family Galagidae; genus Galagoides; species Galagoides demidoff. Next base: position 33,842 of record CAUYQV010184513.1, read on the forward strand.
AGCCCTTTAAAGCCACTGACAACAACGATGGTAACAATAAGAAACAATAACAGCAAATAAAATCCCCTGTCTCACACAACCATCTTGGAGTTTAACCCTGAAAAGACATTTCAGAAAAACGGTTTTCGCCAAAGTCCTTATAGGTATTCAAGCTACATCCTTGGGATGAGGCCGAATGGTGTCTATAAGATACCAGCATCAGAAAACAACTTGACTCTCTCGGAGAGAAATAATATTTCTGTGTCTGAGCAGTCTGTGCCGTGTGTGACTTCTCAACCTTCCCTTGCTCTTGACGCTTTCTCCCAGAACAATATGAGGGCTTTTCTTTTTTTTTTTTAATCTAAGTTTGTTTTTGACTCAGTTGGTTGGCAAAATAAGGCTCAGAGTGAGGTTAGAAACCAAAAAACACGTTTGATAATAATGAAGCCAACATACGTGCCGATTTAAAAGTATGAGCACGGATTTAGCTAGAAATTTTGCTCAAGAAAAAACAGTTCAGGTGGCACCTGTAGCTCAGTGTGTAGGGTACTGGCCACATACACTCAGGCTGGCAGAGTTCTAACCCAACCCAGGCCACCCCTAAACAACAATGAGAATTGCAACAAAAAAATCGCCAGGCGTTGTGACAGGCACCTGTAGTCCCAGCTACTTGGGAGGCTGAGATAAGAGAATCACGTAAGCCCAAGAGTCTGAGGTTGCTGTGAGTTGCAACACCATGGCACTCCACCAAGGGCAACAAAGTGAGACTCTGTTTTTAAAAAAAAAAAAAGAAAAAAAGTGCAGTTTTTCCAATGAATAGTGATGATTATTTTAGTGTCAGGAAATCAACAAGCCATACACATCACAGAAGAAATGCCAGAGTCTCCCTCTACAGAGCAGTCATTACGGACTGCAGGTGTGAAATAAGTTATGTTACCCCAGACTGCATTGCAGGAAGGATCGGAAGAGAAATCGAAAATTCCCTTTATTGCATAGCCATGTTCCTCTTCTCGGGACTACCTACAACTTCTCTCTTCGGCATCAAAAAGGAACAGCTATTTTCAACTTCAGTGGGATGAAAAGGGTCAAAACTAGAGCTCCTACGAAGAAAAGGCTGGAAGGATGAACCACGGTGCCCTCTTGACTTACATAATCCACCAGAAGAGAACTCCGCGGGAGTTGGAGAGAGGAAAGCCAACCTTGAGAAAAGTAGGTTTCCAAGAATCAGAGATTTAAGCGTGTCCCTGGCACTCACACATCCTCTTTAAGTGCTGTGCTACTTCTAATGTGGTTAGAAATGGTCTGTAAATTCCGTGATTTCCTTGGTCTACAAAGTTACAGATCAGATTATGTTTTATGTATGCATAAAGAGCACATCTGCTCAGTTCCCCCTGTATCCCTCTGATCCCCTCTCCTTTAGAGAGGAGAGATTTTCTGGGTTTTGGGACTTTTTTTTGGTTTTTGGCTGGGGCCGGGTTTGAACCCACCACCTCCAGTATATGGGGCCAGTGCCCTAGTCCTTTGAGCCACAGGCGCCGCCCCGAAGAGAGATTTTCTTTTGAAAAAAAATTTTCAAAATTTTCTTTTGAAAAAAAATTTTTGAAAAAAAGATGAGAAATGTAAATTGATCCTTTGCAGTGCATTGATGCCTAACAGAGGACATCATATATTTATTACTAAAAATTTGGAATAGTAAATAAAACTGGCATAGTGAAAACACACTGCACTAGAAAGTCAGAAAATAAAGGTTTATTTTTCTGTTTTGTTTCTTTGTTGTTGTTGTTGTTGTTATTTGTGGCTGTTTAACTTTGCAGACACCCATGACAGTAATGGCTCATGAGATTGGCTGAGTCACGTCCCAAGCGTTCTGATAATATCTTTTATGTAGGTATATTGTGAGCAACTCAAGATTTGGAATAAGAGAGACAGAGAGATAAATAGATGTAGACAGAAAATAGATAGAGGCTTAGCTGGAAATTTTGAGAGTTTTGAGATAGACAAAAATCAAGAAATATAAAATCCGCATATACACAAACAAACGAAGTCTTCCCAGTAATACTGATAAGCTGAGCAAGTTGAAACTTACACAGGAGAACCACAAAGAACGCTGTCAACTGTGTGTCTTGGAAGTGACAGTGTGTCTTACAACTTTCCTAGTGACATAGGTGGAGAGATAAGATATAGATAGATAGATAGATAGATAGATAGATGGAAAGATTAGATAGATAAATGATGGATGGATAGATAGAGAAATAAAGATAGTTAGGAACAAAGAAAGAAAAATGTATCACTGGATAGAGAGAGAGAGATAAGAACAAAGAAAGAAGTATGGATGGAAGTATGGATGATGGCCAAGCAGAGAGATATGTATATATAGACAGAGATGATTAATGAAATTTTCCACATTCTGTCTCCCACAGAGTATTATATTAGAGGACTAAATGAGATAATCTTATCAACATCTCTTATTATTTGCCATATATATTTTATTACTATTTTTAATGTTCTCATACATTATTATTTCTGAATGAACATCCTCATTCATTAAAACTTTTTTTTTCTTGGCAGGCACTAAGTTTTTGTGTAGTAGGAACAATAAAAATAAAAAATCTGGGGCGGCGCCGGTGGCTCAAAGGAGTGGGGCGCCGGCCCCATATGCCGGCGGTGGTGGGTTCAAACCCAGCCCCATCCAAAAACCGCAAAATAAATAAATAAAACAAAAAACCTGGAAAGTAAAAGATGTTCTTAATATTCAGTCTGAATTCCTCTTAACCCTTATACAGAAAGGTTAACTGTTGGCCCTCCCGTGCCTTCTGCTCCCAACATAATTTACGTCCTAGTTGGTGCCACCTTTAGGAATACTCTGAGTTCAAGCAAACTGGCGTCTCCAAGAAACGTCATTTCAAAAACTTCATACTACAGGGTGGGCAAGGGACTTGAAGAGAAACTTCTCTAAAGAAGACAGGAGCATAGCCTGCAAACATATGAAAAAATGCTCACCATCCTTAATCATCAGAGAAATGCAAATCAAAACTACTTTGAGATATCATCTAACACCAGTAAGATTAGCACATATCACAAAATCCCAAAACCAGAGATGCTGGTGTGGATGTGGAGAAAAGGGACCACTGCTACACTGCTGGTGGGAAGAAAACTAATACATTCCTTTTGGAAAGACATCTGGAGAACACTTAAAGAACTAAAAATAGACCTGCCATTTGATCCTATAATTCCTCTATTAGGTATATATCAAGAAGACCAAAAATCACACTACAATAAAGATATTTGTATTAGAATGTTCATTGCAGCCCAGTTCATAAGTGCTAGGTCATGGAAGAAGCCCAAGAGCCCATAGATCCATGAATGGATGATAAATTGTGGTATATGTACACCATGGAATACTATGCAGCCATTAATAAAGATGGAGAATTTACCTCCTTCATGTTTACGTGGATGGAGCTGGAAAATATTTTTCTTAGCAAAGTATCCCAAGAATGGAAGAAAAGTATCCAAAGTACTCAGCCCTACTATGAAACTAATTTATAGCTTTAATAGGAAAGCTATAACCCAATTTTAGCCCAGGAATATGGGGAGAGGGGAAAGGGAGGGGAGGGGAGGGGGGAAGGTGAGTGGAGGGAGGGTGATTGGTGGGATCACGCCTATGGTTCATCCTATATGGGTATAGGATGGGAATCTCTCTAATGTAGAATATAAATGTCTTAAACAATAACTAAGAAAAAGACATGAAGGCTATGTTAACCAGTTGGATGAAAGTATTTCAAATTGTATACAGAAACAGTACACTGTACCCCATGATAGTATTAATGTACACTACTATGATTTAATAAGAAAATAATTTTATGGTTGGGGTCACACACCATGAGGAACTATATTAAAGGGTCGTGACATTAGGAAGGTTGAGAACCACTGCTCTACAGCAACAGATTGATGATATGGAATAGGATAGCATGCTGAACTTCATTTGACCTCACTGTCCACTCATGAAGTCAGGTAAGACAGAAAGTTCAGAACCAGCCCAACCTAAACCCTAGGCTTCCTTCTAGAGAATGTCTTACATTTCAGCCAGGTCACTTTGTATTAGCACTGTCACAATATTATGGTAATTGCCATAGCACTTGGTGATTTAAAAAAAATCAATTAGGCAATTGTGCTGGAGGCTGTGAACCAGGTGAGACTAATTAAGACTTTGAAAACCAGACTGTTCTCATTATCCTTAGTGAGTTCTGGCCAAAAGTCATTCATCTGCTTCCTAGTCAAAACATAAATCTGAGTTTTTTTCCTTCCCACAAAGCAGAAGCCATCCTCCAAAACAGGCCCAGAAAATAAGTGGCTAGGGCTTTTTCTGTTTGACAAAGACCTACTATAATTTTCATTACTAGTATAATGAAAACTCTAATAAAATCACATTAGAGCAGTTAGAATTCATTCAAATTCTATTATTTAAAAAAACTTAGAGTGACTTAAGTACATGATATTTTCTCAAACAAAAAGAGGTCCATTCTAAATTCAATTCAAGTTGGAGGAGGGAAAGAGGGGTAGAGCAGAGGAGGGAGGGAGGTTGGTGAGCTCCCATCTAGTGAGCACAATGTAGGGTTATAATGGCACATCTCCTGAGTGTGGAACACAACACACAAGGGACTTTAGCTAACAAATGCAAACACTGTAACCTAACATTTGTACCTAACATTTGAAATAAAAAAATTTAAAAAATAATAACATGTTTGTTATTAATAAAATTTTTATTAAAAGATAAATTTATGTCCAAATTTAGGCAATTCTAGGGATGATTCAGTGGCTCAGCAATGTCTGAGCTTTGAGTAGGTATCCTTCTCCATTACCTCAGGGTCACAAGATGGCTGCAGTGGTTCCAAGCATCTTACCTTCATACAATACCATCCAAGCTAGAAATAAAGGAGGTGAGCAGAAGAGACATATGTTTGATTGTCTCTGAGAAACAAAAATAATCCCCATAAATCCCCAATTTTTCATGTCCCTAGTGAAAATTAGTCACAATTCCCCCCTAGACAAATTAATGGCAAAGAATTATTTGATTGCAATGATTGACTTAGATCAATCACACTTCATGGCTGTGGTTTGCCATCTTGCTGCTAGAGCAAGGACCAGTTGGTTAACGGGTCCCTTTGCAGACAAAGGTTATATATGTAATGAGCAAAGCAATGTCTGTCACCTGATTTGGGTAGGACATGGTTGGAAGATGCTACTTGTACACTTTAGCTGTTATCCACATTTGTGTTGTGATCATGGCTAAGTGTTAAATTTTTGTGGTATTTAAAGTGAATAATGTACCTCTGAAATTTTAAAGTGATATATCCAATAAACACGTCTAGGTATTGTTTTGTTAGGAATTTAGACAGTAGGATTCCAAACATGATATTGAGGAGTCACTAATGCAACTTCTTGTCAATTAACTCATAAGATACACAACTTAGAGAACATAAATTTCAAGGGGATGAGAAATTATTTTATTGAAGATGTCATCAAGAGGCCACAAGATGAGAGAAACCCTGGCTTACTCCAACAGAGAAGCTGCTAAAGTATTGTCAACATAAGCACTATTATATCCGGATGGTATCAGCATGGAAGGACTGAGTCCCAACCTTTTGTATGAAAATAAGAACTGGGAATGGGAAGGTACTTCCCTATCCCACCTCCTACCAACATGTCAGTGTCTAAGGGAGCCCTGACTTACAGTGAAAGGGGAAAGGTCAGATGTCTCCTTAAAGGATGAGTACAAAGGCTGTGTTGCTGCAGTGCAGTAATTTGTACACAACAGTGATTGCAACTAGACTATTTTGCCAAATACTGTCTTCACCAATTGTGGCCTATGTTCTTATAAAGACTGAGCCCACAACCGTTGTATCCCTAAATCTACAATACTTTCAGCACAGTCCCAACACCAGCAACATGAGCAACATCTGGAAACTTGTTATAAATGCAGATTCCCACGTCTCACCCCAGACATCCTGTCTCAGAAACTCTGGGATGGCACCTAGTAATGTAAGTTTTCACAGCCCTCCAAATGATTTTTCTAATGCTTGCTGATGTTTGAGAGCTGTCCAATGTTTCTGGTATCATAATCTATTCTTAATGTTTAAGCCAGATTCAGATAAGTTGAAAGAAGTTATTTGTTTGCTTTTGGTCCTCATTGCTGACCACATTCACTTATCCTCCAATGGATATTCCTATACACTAAACAGCTTTTGTTTGTGACCTAAAACTGTATTTGTGGACTCAATTTAGAGATGAACTATGACCTTATCTGAAACAGTTATGCTTACTGTCCACTCTGAGAAATAACCGACTTGTCAAACCTAGAAGTGTTCAGTGTAAATAAGATAATAGAGTCCTGCTATTCAGACGTGCCCTTCCTTGTTCAGCAAAAACAAATGAATTTGCCTTTCCTGCATTTTATTTATGGAATTGTACAAAGAAAGTTAGGCTCAGCTACCCTGTCTCTTCAAAGAATTTCTATGTAAGTTCTGGCTATAATATAGAAAAGATACTGAGCTCGTCTTCCTTTCCAAGGGGAATGTAAACAAAAATTATCACTGGAACTAGATTCATGCCATTCTTCAAAATAGCCACAGTTAGAAAAACTCACAGGGAAGGATATGTTAGCTAAAATAAACATTTATGGATTACAGAGCTTAATTTTTCTTGTTCAACTCTAGAATGTTAAAAGGCAATCAAGATTATCTTACAGCTCAAATATAAAATACATCCTTAAAGGTAAGAGAAATTTCAACATTGTCTTCATTTTCCCTTGGTCAAATTGTTGAAACTCTATAAGTTGACCACCCAAGGGACTGTGACAAACTGGTCAATGTACAGAGGTGGTCAACATAAAGAACTAGAACTACTATACTACCCTGGACATGTGGTGCACGTTCAGTCTATGAAAATCTGGTCAACTGAAGGAGGTGGTCAGTGTAGGGAGGTGGTCAACTATGGAGGTTCTATTGTATTTTTTTTTAAACAGACAGCTCTGGCCATGAGTGTGACAGATAGAGATGATATTTGAATAAACTTCTTCAGATGATTCTGATGTCCCTACTCCTTCTCTCATCACCCACTTGCGATCCCACATCCAGGTTGGCCAATCTCTGCACAAACTCATGGTATTCTGAGAACCACAGGTAGTAGCGCTGCCCTGTGAAGCAAGGCAAATGAGTCTTGAGCAAGCCCATCCAAAAAACAAGATGATTAGAGAAATGAAAATCTTCACTCCCAGGCTGAAGAACTTAAAGCAGCATCTTGTGTACTAACCTGTATCTTTAGATACTTACACACACCTATAAAAAGCCAATTCAGCCTCAGACTCATGTATCCCCTGAGAAAGTGGATTAATTAGCTTTGATGCTGTTTCAAAGCTTAGTACTAGTGAGTAAAGTATGATTTAATGGACAAAGTAGCAGTTGCTAATTTAGTCTTTCCTTAAACTGTTAATAGTTTATTGAACTGTTGTTCCAGACCAAAGTTCCTCACTTCAGATGCACAGTGGAATCACCTAGGAAGTTTTAGAGCTATTAATATCTGGGTTCCTCACCCTAGAGTTCATGATTTAATTGTTCTGGGTTAGTGCCTGGGAATTAGAATTTTTAAGAGCTCCCCAGGTGAGCTAACATACAGCCAAGTTTGAAAACGCTACCAGATTCTTTAACTAGGAAGAAAATATGGTTTAAGAAACATGGACCTTGATAGAATTTATAATCTGCCAGTTGCCTTTGTCATTATTAATGGCTTCTGATTATATTAACTGTACACACAAAAGGCCTTACTCTTATATTAAAATTCCTGGTAAAGTGCTTATTTCCTTGACACAGATGTTAAACAGCTTAAATGTATGGTTACATGTTAATGGCTTTGTTCTTTCCCCATCTGCCCTAATACCTGGGAATAAACTAATTTATTCTACCCTGTTTCAAAAGTCTGTTCCTCCTTTTTTAATAACTATCTACATTTTTAATGATTTTTCCCCTGCCTGGTCATAATAGGCTATACCTAAAATTATCAAACACCATTGGCATTCAGATCAAAACCTACAGATGCCTGCACAGAATAGCTCACACATCGCTTGGTCCATTGAAAAAGTCAGCCTTATTTGAAGAATCTGGTTCAGCTGATGATTTCATAGCTGTCAAGTGGAATGAAATATAGAACTAGGAAATAGTCAGGCATGGTGGCTCAGGCCTGTAATCCTAGCACTCTGGGAGACCGAGGTGGGTAGATTGCCTGAACTCACAGGCTCAAGACCCTGAGCAAGAGTGAGACCTCATCCCTAAAAAAAGCCAGGTGTTGTGGTGGGCACCTGTAGTCCCAGGTATTTGGGAGGCTGAGGCAAGAAAATCACTTGAGCCTAAGAGTTAGAGGTTGCTGTGACCTATGATGCCATGGCATTCTATTGAGGGTGACAAAGTAAGACTCTGTCTCAAAAGCAAAACAAAAAAAAAAAAAAAGAACTAGGAAATAATTTGTAGTTAAAGCTTAGATTGGATTCTGATGTTTAGCATATTAATACTAGATAACTGTAAAGGAGCAAGAAAAGTAACTTACTAGATTGTGAATGTAACCAGAAAATCTAAAATTATCAATTATGTACTGAATAATATCTGGTTGGAGACTTGGTGATATGAAGGCAGAAGTAATATCTTCTGATTGCTTGTGATTGTCACATGCATCGACTTATTATAATGGTGATAAAACTATTTCATATTTCTTCACTCTTCTATGTAGTAATGCTATAGAGGTATCTGAAGAGCACCAGTTAGGGAGCCATGCTTCATGTAACTTACCCACTGAGATCAAAAAGGACAGGTCCAAGAGTAGATTCTGCATTGGGAGGCATTGTGGCCATACAAGTATCAGTGAAGAGTCTTAGAACAACATGTCCCCCAATGTGGACACCCACTTGAACAGAAATAGTGTCTCCAAGTCACAAGCTATTATAAAAGAATTCCTCCCAGTGCTCTGAGAATCTGTACTGAGATATCACCCATGTAGTAACTTGGGTAAGAAGTAGTCCCTAATTTTCTTGCCCTTCCTCCTGCCAGTTCTCAGTCTCATGGTGAACACAGTCTCTGCAAGGAGGACAGAGTAGAAGTATGAGATCTAGATGAATTGGAGGGCTTTGCTGTTCACGTTGCTTCTCCAGGAGAAGTCAATGGTAAACCAGCTGAGAAAGGTAAAGTGAGGTGGCAGGGCAGGGCAATAGCAGCCCTGAGACACCTTACCTGGATGAAAGCATTTATTGGAATGACAGTGGATCGGGGGGGGGGGGGGCCAGTTGATAGTGTTGGCCTTAAGTGGAATTTAGTATGGAATGCTGGCATACAACCATGTGGACGGAGTCATTTTGATGCATTCATCCAATTTTTTATTACCTTGCGAGGGTGT
>CAUYQV010184515.1:0-42997 GCA_963574575.1 Galagoides demidoff
AGAGTCATTTTATGCAGCAAACTTCATTGCTAAGAAATTGCCATGTGAAATTTATTAGGTATAGAATATAAATGTCTTAACACAATAACTAAGAAAATGCCGTGAAGGCTATGTTAACCAGTTTGATGAAAACATTTCAAAATGTATATAAAACTAGCACATTGTACCCCATGATTGCATTAATGTACACAGCTATGATTTAATAAAAAAAAAGAAATTATGTTTAATCTTTTTGAATTAATTGGTATATATTTTTGTTGGGACCTAACAGCAGCCACATATGAACCCTTTCCCCTCTTCCTCCTCCTCTTAGCCTCCTAGGACAAAAACACAGAGCATCTGGTTACTTCCCCCTACCCCTCAAGAGGTTCATGCCAAAGGATCCAAACCTTCTGGGCAAGCTGTGAAATTTTCCCACCCAGAGGTACCACCTTTGTACTGCCCAGGTGAGTCACCTGACCCTTTCAATAAACCTGGCCTGAACATCTCCACTGCAGCCTCATTTCTGAGTGCCACTGCTTACACATTTCATTGTTAATATGTGTTCCAAAAGTTGTATGAAATTCCTAAAAATATAATATGTCTTAGTACAACATCATCAGTCATACTTTGGGCTATTATGTTAAAATGTTATAAAATAGAAAATAAACAAACCTTCTTGTCAAAAAAAAAAAGAGCAAAGGTACATTTTCATCCTTGATACTTAATTCCTAATAAGTATGTAGTATAAGATGATAAGTATGTTGTGTAAGATGCTCTACCAATGTTTGATAAATGAAGGAGGAAAGAAGGAATAAGAAATAAATCTTAGAACTACAGACTGTCCCACTACCATCTCTGGATAGACTTGGATTGGAAAAAATTTGCACTTTGCCTAACAGAAAAGTTTCTAACCACATACACTATTACCTAAACATGACAAACAACGGGGTATGTCATATATATGTAACTGGGAATAACTGTTACTGACAATAAAGACAATGTCACTTTTTAAAACAAAACAAGCATCATTCTATATGGTTCTCCCTGAGATCTAAACTCAAGTTCTCAAAATTAACCCAGAACATATCATTACCTAAATTAAGTCAAAAAGGTCTTAACAACAATGAGGAATTATATTTATATGAGAAAAAGGATAAGATAAAATAGACTTGTGAAAACAAAAGACTAAAATATTAACCATTTGGTATCAAAGGTGGCTTCTTTAAGACTCTATAAAGCTCTAACAGGAATTCTTTTAAAAGTGGTTGTTGTATTAATGGTGATTGAGATTTATAAAATTGGCAGAAAGGAATACAATTAGGGTCTAAAATTGTTATTTTCAGTGTTCTAATCTGGAATTTAAAAGGAAAAATGAAATAAGCTCTTTTAACAGCCTCGTATTAGGAATAGAAAGTATATAGTGTTAGCCAGATCTCACCTTAGAGGTGTTTCTTCTTTCTGAAACAGAACAAAATCTATTTACTCTCCTCAACACAACAGGAGCTATATTTTTAACAAAATTCAGTTTCTCTGTGTAGCTTTGTTTGAAATATGTAGTACTACATATAGCAATAAAAAGCTGAATAATTAATGTCAAATCAAGACACTAAAGTGGTAATTATATAATATTCAAAATTCAAGACTGTTTTCCCACTGATTACTAATGTATGAAATAGAAACCAACACCTTTCAGAAAAGGCAGAATTGTCCATTTCAGAAGTTTATAGATAGTGGACAAGTAGTTACGAAAAGAGAATGCTGTTAACCCCAAAACAAGATCTGTTTATGAAAGGACTTACAGGGGATCATTTTTAAAGTTGCTGTGTGACTTAACTAATTGGTAAAAGAGTACAGGAGGATCACTTTAATCTTGCACACATTTAATCAGTCTGTTTCAAGACTTTTCTTCTTGAAAGTAACCAAATACAAAACAGGCACACTTTCACTGAGACACTAAGTCCCAGAGCTAATTACCATAAAATGAAGGAGCTTGGAATATATGAAAGCAGATGTGAAAGTGTTTTATCCAAAGAGAGCTCAAGAACCTTTGTATAAGGAACACAGTTTCTGACTCTAAGGTATTGGCATATGTGTGCTGATTTTAAAGTAAATATGTGGAGGACAGTGAGTAACCTCCAGTTGTTGAATTTCTTTCTTTTTTTTTTTTTTTTTTTTTTTGAGACAGAGTCTCAAGCTATCACCCTGGGTTGAGTGCCATAGTATCACAGCTCACAGCAACCTCCAACTCCTGGGCTTAAGTGATTCTCTTGCCTCAGCCTCCCGAGTAGCTGGGACTACAGGCACCCACCACAACACTTGGCTATTTTTTTTTTCTTTGGTTCTAGTTGTCATTGTTTGGCAGACCCGGGCTGGATGTGAACCTGCCAGCTCTGGTGTATGTGGCGCCTTAGCCTCTTGAGCTACAGGTTCTGAGCCAGTTGCTGATTTTTATCACTAAAACTAAACTGGAGAATTTGGTCTTCTGGATAATGCAAACAAAACCATCAACAGCTAGTTAATGCTTTATTTTGGGAAGACATTCTATGGTAAATTACCGGGAGTTTACTTCACATCCAATTAGAACAGACTGTGGTTCAAACTGTCTTGCTTATAAACCTTTTTAATAGGAGATGCTGTACTGTACTGTGCTATTTCCACTTTTAAAAGGCAGAATCTAAAAGGAAGATAATTATTTTAAATTCTGATCACATATTCCTTTCAGGAGATTCACCAACATCATTCTTGAACTTAACACCAAACATCTCCAAATAGCCTCTTTAGTAGCCTAAAAATAACATGCCTCAGAATATAGAAAGTGAAATAAATTTTAATGATTATGTTCTTATGCATTATTTTACTGGTTTATTTATCCATTTCATATTTCTGGAGCATTTACTCCAGATTAAGAAGTATGCTAAGACAGAGGATGGAGCTACAAAGAAGACAAATTCTATCTCTGCTCTCACAGAGTTTGTAGTCTAATGGGTAAGACAGATAGGAAATAATACTTGCACAAAAACATATTTCTTATACGCAGGATGATGAATAGAAAGCTCTCTAGCTTTGGAGCCAGGAAAATCTAAAATCAAGATCCTGGCTATAGGCCAAGCATGGTGACTCACACCTGTAATCCTAACACTCTGGGAGGCAAAGGTGGGCAGATTGCTTGAGTTCATGAGTTTGAGACCAGCCTGAGCAAGAGTGAGACCCTTATCTCTACTAAAAATGAAAAACTGGCTTGGCGCCTGTAGCACAGTGGTTATGGTGCCAGCCACATACCCTGAGACTGGTGGGTTCGAACCTGGCCTGGGCCTGCTAAACAACAATGATAACCACAACAAAAAATAGCTGGGCATTGTAGCAGGTACCTGTAGTCCCAGCTACTTGGGAGGCTGAGGCAAGAGAATCACTTAAGCCCAGGTTTGAGATTACTGTGAGCTATGACATTACAGTACCCTACTGAGGGCAACATAGTGAGACTCTGTCTCAGATAAATGCATAAATAAAAATGAAAAACTAGCAAGAAGAGTACATGAGCCCAAGAGTTTGAGACTACTATGATGCCATGGTACTCTACCTGGGGTGACAGAGTGAAACCGTCTCAAAAAAAGAAAAAGAAAAAAGATCCTGCCTATAGGTGAGCTAGTAATCACATTTTAGCCTCCTCATTTAACCAAAAATAGGGATTGAGATACCTACTATAGAGAATTCTTCTGAAGATTAGCTAGAACCCCTGGGGCCTCAATTGTCAGGTGCTCAAATTCATTCTCCTTTTCTCCCTTATTTGCATTTCTTCTCCTTTATTTCCCATGCATATAAAACTGGGTAACAAAAATTTGGCTGTGAAAAACTCATTTCCTCTATTAAATTTAAGAAGTTATTTAATAAAAAAATTCAATTGAAATAACTGTCTTAGTTAATGAAAAAGTTATCTATATTGAGAATAAGTGTATATTGAATTTTGTTATCAAGTCTATTCTCAATGTTCATCCAATTTTCTTACAATAGAAAGGATTAAAAAAAAATAATGTTTTTATTGCCTTAGGGAAAACTAGATTTTATATTCAAAACAACAAAATCCAGAGAAGAATAAAGCACATACACTGAACTTTTCTCTCTTAAGTATAAGAAAAACAAGTTTATGAAATTAAAATTATTTAGGTCTATGAAATCAATACAAATTTTAACAGAGCTAATGCAAGTAAGGAAATTATCAGTAGTTCATAAGAATAACAAATTTTGTGGGTTTTTTTTTTTTTTTTTTTTTTTTTTGCTTACTAGAGTTGAATAAAACAAAATATTAATGTCCTTGGAAGACTCCATTCATATTCAAACTTTCTAGCATTTTCTTCCACTATTTTTTAAGACATTAAATAGAAGTCTTAACCTTGCAGGTAACATTGCGAACAATGACAACCATAGTCTACCCTTCTTTTTGGGTATCGATGGTACTCATTTAAACCCTATAGACTTGCCCTCTGAGTATCTTAATTTATCACAGTGCATCTTAATGAAAGAAGGTTTCAAATTTTGCTTATAATCTAAAATTCCAATAAGGAAGAGAACTCTGTTCCTTTTTCTTCTTGAGATATAAAGAAAGAAAATAGATGTCATAACTTCTGAATAAGAACACCTGACGCAAGAAGGGAACTTTAAAAAACAATTTAGACCAATTCCCTTATTATATTAATGAGAAAACTTGGGAGGTTAAAGGCTCTATTTTAAGTCATGAGCAGAGCTCAGGCTGTGGTTCAGACACTAAGGGGGCTCTGAGGATGTGGCATGCATGGGTTGGGGATGGTGGCTGGGTGAGATGAGGTCACAGTTGAGTGTACATAGTTTCCCTATGTCTTCTGGTTATGGAGTGCACATAAAACACTTGAGAGTTTCTGCTTTGCTGAGGGGTGAGGAGAATTTTACTATTTATCCCAAAGTTTTGAATTTGTGTTTTAGTATCATATACGTAATTCCAGCATTCCATGAAAATGTTAAAAATCTCTTATTTTATATCTTTTAAGCTATTTTAAAAAGAAAGGAATAAGAATAAATCACATGAACAAGAAAATGTATTACATACTACATTGCAACACTTTGGGGACTTCCGATACATAAATCTTAGTTGTTAAGTTAACTTGCTTTTCTACAGGCCTTGGAATAAAGCAGGAATCACAAAGGAAGGGACAACAGGGGCCACATATGGGGACTGAAGGCAGTGAGGACTTGGGTGAATGGGACAGCACAGCCCCATCTGATCCAGGCTGCTGGTTGTGGCCTGAACAAATACAGAGCTAGTGCAGCCAGGTCTTAGTCCTTTTGAGTAATGAATAGAACTCTGTATCTTTATGAAATTGTGAAAACGGGGGGGGGGGGGGGGGGAAGGGGGAAGCAAGTTAATAAACCAACCAGTTAATTGGTTTATTATATGTAAACTGCTCTGATTATGTTTATGAACCATAGAAGAGGAAAGTCACATGAAGGTGGAGGAGGACAGCATGAGCCAGAAAGTCCTGAGTCTGGATGCATCTCTGTCACTTAGGAGTTTTAAGCCCATCTTTAAGTCCTCGACTCAAACTAGACTCCACTTTCACCTGTCAAGAAGTAAACACCAGTACCACCTCATGGAATTGAGTGCAAATCCAGGGAATAATACAGTAGGAATTGTGGCTCAGTATCACGCATCTGGTAAACTTTTCTCATCATCATCACCATCGTCGTCATCATTCATTCTGAGGCTGAAATTGCACTGCAAATTAAGTCAATGCACTGTAATCCCACTCAGCAAACAGACAATCACATTTAACATGAAAAACAAAAAAATCCCAAACAAGTTCACAGATCATTTTTGTCTTTGAATACAAGCATACTCAATGATTTTTTAAAAACAATTTAATTCTTCAAATGTATTTAGAAGTTAAAATTGTTTTTATAAACACTACATGCACATAATATAATACTAAGATAGCCATGGGAAAAAACTATGGGATATGATTTCTCCTAACATAGAAGATTGAATATCATTTCTAGTTTTAGCCATTTATGGAGCACAACCTGTTTGAATTCTTCTGGAAACTGTAATCACTGCTGGCCCAACTAGGATGTGTAAAGCCTATGATGTTTAAATTAACTTTTCTGGAGGTATTTGCATGTGATTTTAAATTTTCCTGCACCATCAAGGTTTAATAGTTTGGGAAGCTTTCACCCAAATAAACAACAAATAACCATTTGTTTCAACAAAGTTATTCAATAAAATTTTGTTAACATGTGAGATCCCCAGCCTATCATGTTTATTGTTTCAACCACCTTTTCAAAGCCAGGCCAAATCCATTGTACAGGACAATAGGAAAAGATGCTACCATATCTACTGGAATTTGAGTCAACATAGGAAAATTAGTTCAAAGTTCCAAGGATAGCTTCTTTTTAAAGCTTCTATAAAATTAAGCTTGTGCATACAGAGTTTATTATACTAGTTAGTAATTTAATTGTACCAGTTCAAATGGCTTCCTAAAAAATGGATCCCAAACAGAGATTTATATAGTGTTTTTTGCTGTTTTTATCAGTTTTCAATACATTTATAACAATTTTAGGTGTGCGTTCCAAATATATGCAAATATGTAACATTAATGATCATAGCAATTATACAGAGATAAACCCTTTTGTTTACAAAGCTCAGAGATTAAGGAAGCAAGTCTTCAGAGACCCCACTGATACCCATGATAGTCAGACTCTGAAGGACATGACAGTAAAATGAAAAAAAGAAGTTAGCGGTTTTTCTGTATCTGTAAACAGGAACAACAGCTATATTCTCCTCAAGGAAATTCTGAAGTACCTAATCTTTTCCCTAAAAATGTTTGTTAAAAATGGGTCTCTTAAACTAAAGATCACAGGTCAAAAATTGCCCCAGAGCTTCCAGATTTCATTTTTTAAAATCTTTAGGCTTATTGTATCAAAGGACCAACTTCTGAAAAGTCAGAGGACAGAAACTACAGGTGAAAGAAGCCCGCATTGTATTGTCAAAGGGCCGACTCTGAAATTGAAATTGATTCCAAGAAGTTCACACTCATGTAAATATATCTGAGATTTACCCACTTTAGTACTATTTCTCCATACATCAAAGTATCAAAACTCATTTTCTAAAAGATCAAGATGCTGCCAAATATCAAAAGGATAGAAACGCAGCAGGAGATGACTAACCTTTAGTACATCACAAAGAATACACCTCACAAAAGACAACCAGATTCTACCCCACACAAGGAAAATTGTTAAGAACATCAAAAAGAGTGAGACCTTTCATTTTGAACAGCGCTAGGTGGCAGGGGAGAGTCAGCCATGAGTCCAGGCTCTCCGGCTCAGCTCAGGCTGCTGCTGCCACCCGTCTTCTCAGATCTTCACTTTCTCTCTGGTGTCAAAGAGAAGCCTTGAGGCTGACCTGAGGTCCAACCACGATCTCTCGTTAAGAGGGAAACTGCTGTGAGCTAAATACATACAACTCTTTCAAACCTTTCATTGCAATTTACTTGACAGATGGGATTAAACCCACACTGAAAGGACTAAGCAAGGCTGGCGCAGTGGACCCCACCTGTAACCCTAGCACTCGGGAAGCAGAAGCAGGTGGATTGTTTGAGTTTTACAAGTTTGAGACCACCCTGAGCAAAAGTGAGACACCCCACCTTCTTTATAAAAATAGAAAAACTGTGGCAAGAGGATCGCTTGAGCCCAAGAGTTGGACGTTGCTGCGAGCTATGACACCACAGCAGTCTACCAGGGCAACAGCTTGAGAGTCTGTCTTAAAAAAAAAAAAAAAGAAAGAAAGAAAGAAAAGAAAATGAAAAGGCTTCGCTGAATAGCCCTGTTCTCCAATCTATCAGATCACATTTCAAAATAGAACCCCAAATCAATATAAAAAGCACATTAGAGGGGTGGTTGGGATCCCCTCTAATGCCAAGTTACTTACAGATGCAGAGTCTCTGGGAAGCTCTGAGATGGTGCCCTTCTGGAAGAGGTTCCAGCTGAAACTGCCCTGAAGCTTAATTGGAGGTCCACGTGGGGCAGGCACGTAGGAGAGAGTCTGTATGTTCAAATACTGTTGCCATGATCACCCTTTCACGGAGTTCTAAAACCTTGAAGAAGAGGTTTTTAAGGAGTTGAGCTTCAGCACTCTCTTAACCCCTGTAAGCCTCATTTTTCTGTTTAAAAAATAAGGATAGTGGGCAGCGCCTGTGGCTCAAAAGGGGAGGGCACTGGCCCCATAAGCCAGAGGTGGTGGGTTTAAACTCAGCCCTGGCCAAAAAAAAGACAAAAATAAGGATAGTGATGGCACTTCTTTAAAGTGTTGTGAGGAGTAAAAGAGATTGCTGATCCATGAAAAGTGCTTTGGTGCTTCCTCAATAGCATACTCAAATGCTTTGTTACAAATCAGACAGGAATGCGGAGGTTCTACAAAGCACAGGGCAGCCATCATGGCCACCATCATTATTACCACCCTCCTCCTGCCTTCTAATCTGCAAGGAAACCCCAACTTGGGGTTTTCACAAACACACTCTGGAATTTCTCCTCTGTCTTCCTTATACAGCATAGTGTTTGCACCTCATGGTAGAGAATCAATAAAGGTGAGTCTGAGAATCACCTCTGTCAATATGCAATTTGGGGCAAGTTGTCATCTCTTTGAGACTTGGTTTCTCCATCTGAAAAATGAAGATAGTAACAGGACTTTTCTCCATGGGTTATCTACCTGAATGAGGAAACATATTGTCCCTTGAAGAGTAAAAACACACTAGATGTTAGCTGCAATTAAGAGTATAACTACTCACTTTGCTTGGCATAACTTCCCCATCTAAAACTGCTTTCAGGTGGTACCTGTGGCTCAAGGAGTAGGCTGCCAGTCCCATATGCTGGAGGTGGTGGGTTCTAACCCAGCCTCAGTCAAAAAAAAAAAATGCTTTCTTTAAGGCCCACTTTAAAAACCTCCATTAAAAATGTCCATATGTCCATTTTGTCATCATCTCATGTCTCTTCATATTCTGGGGGATTAAGAAATGAACTGGAAGTAGCTTCTTTGAGCAGAAACAAGTCAGGTATATAAAGTTCTTAATGTAATGTAGGGTCTTAAGTGCTCAAAGAGTCACTTATTTTTAAAGGTGGTATTAATCTAACCTGGGAAGAATCTGGGATGGGAGATGATGTGTACCATGTACCATCATAGCTAGAAGTATGGAGCTTTGTGTTACAGAGGTCTGGAGTTAAATATCAACTTTGTCACTTGTTCTTTTTTGTTGTTGAGATAGTGTCACTCAGTCATCCTGGGTAGTTGCTGTGGTGTCACAGCTCACAGTAACCTCAAACTCTTGGGCTCAAACCATCCTTTGCCTCAGCCCCCCGAGTAGCTGGGACTACAGGGGCCTGTCACAACACCCAGCTAGTTATTCTATTTTTAGAGGCAGGGTCCTATTCTTGCTCAGGCTGGTCACCAACTCCAGAGCTCAGGTGATCCTCCTTCCTCGACCTCCCAGAGTGCTAGGATTACAGGCATGAGCCAACACACCCAGCCTGCCACTTAGTCTTTAGATACCTCTGGGTAAATTATAATATTCTTTCTTAGCCTCATGAGGTTTCTACATCTGCAATTGTAGAAACTACATGATGAAGGGTAAAGTGAAGATTATATATGGAAATCCACTTAAAATGCTACAGAAATTTCAATAAAGGTTAGCTATTACTGGTAGTGTGATATTAATATAGCTAATATTTTCATTAAGCCTTGGTAATAATAATATTAAATGTGGTTCTTCAATTATAAGTAGGACTTGAATACAGTGCTGGGGAAAGGAGACCAGGCAAGAAGAGCAACTGAGAAATGAGAAAGATAAATGTGAGCATGATCCAGAGTGTAGCTCAGTTTGGGCTCATTCAACACTGAAATGTGCAGTTAGGATGATCACCTGTCTTTACCTTCAACTGAAAGATTTTCCAGGGAGGCAGGACTTTTAGGCAGCAAAACCTGGAGGAGTCCCCAGAAAACCAGGGTAAGATAATTGCCCCACGTGTCGAGGCTGTGGTTCATTACCAAGGGGCTTGAAGGCTAAGGGGTTTAGCAGTATCTTCAGGCAACAGAAAGCTCTTGAAAGTTCTTGAAGAGGGGAGTAACTATTCAGGGTTGTATTCCAGGCAATCAGTCTACAAGATGGTTTGATCTCTAGTCTTTGCCAAATAAGTCTCTTCCTCATTGTCCTTCCCAAAGTCCTTTACTTGTATCTGACCTCAAGTGTTCATCACACTGTAGCTGTGTTAAAGATTTGTGTGCGTGTCCTCATAGTTTTATGATATAATAGCCTCAATGTCACGATTGGGTCTTATCCCCATGTGTCTTATGTGCCATAAAAGCTCAATATGTATTGGATTAAATTGAAAACCTATGATTCTATACAGTACAATATTAACTGAAGATTGCTGGTCATCTTAGTTCAAAATTGAACATCATCACCTGTGTGCCTAGTAATTATCCTTCTGGTGAGCCATAAAAATCAATCTTTAAAATATTGACCAGTGAATCTATATACAAAATAATCCTCTGTAAATATGAGGAAGGATTCTTCCCTGCTCCATTAACATTTTTAATTAAAGAAACTTTTCTAACCCATTCATTTGACCACCAAATGCTTAGTAGTATTATGTGCTGATCCCTGTCTTGGGCCTGAGATACAGGTAGAGTCAAAGTCCTCATCTGATTAGGTGTTCAGTCAAATCCTGGAATAATAGGTAGAGTTTCCAAGGAAGGATCAAGTTGGCATCAAGTTATTTTCAAATGTTTATTTACCCCATGAGACTGTTTGTTTTAGGCAGTTTAGGCAAATCAACAAACTAACTAAAAAGCACAGTTGACACTGCAAACACATTTTATGCAAGGAATATATTCTTGAAGTCCTCAGATAATCTAAGACTGACGCAGGCAGAGGATGGAACATGTTTCATTTACTGACCAATGAAGGACTACCTTGTAGATAGCTCATTCATTCACTCACACCATTTATAAGCACTTGGCTGACCAACCTTTGAAAATACGTGATTCTTGACAAATTTGGGATTCCTAACTAGGTTGGGCGGGATTCCTGGGAGGCAGTTAGTCATTGAAAGGAAGGGAGTATGGTCTTGATCAGGCAGCTGTCTTCAGCTGATGCAAAATCTGAAGAAACAATGACTTGAAACCAGTTTGCCCATTTCACTTGTAGCAAGTGGGTGAATAAGTTCTGACAGAGGACATCTCAGCAGTGTAACAACCTGTAGGTGGCAGGCATGGTTGTTATGGTTTCAAATGTACATAAAGTGAAAATTTTATATTTTTATGTTAATTTCAAAGTGACATATTTTGCTACCTTACTGTTATTATGTTACCCTAAATAATTCTCAATTTCTCATTTTTTTAAGGTGCCTACCTCATAGTGATTTGGTGAGGATTAAAACTCATATAACGTATAAAAGGTATCTTGCAATATTCCTGGCATACACCAAATGTCTGGTATGTGTTAGCTGTTTTTATTAATAGAAGGTCTAGGAATACAGAAATACTCAATAATAAATGAAGAAAAGGAAACCATGTTAGGATTTTTAAACTTACAGACTGAGTTAAAGCACTGGCAAAGTTTACATTCAGTATTTGACTAGTGGGTATCTCAGTCTAGTTTTATGTCAACAGTAAATGAAGGTTTGGATTTTGGCACCTGGTGGGAAGCCTCGGCTAGACTGTGAACATTCTTCTCTCCCTCTTATTAGAAGGAAGTTTGAGAATATTAGAATTACCCTCTGTCAATTTGAGGAATAAAAATGTAAATGAATGTTAACAAATAAAGGACAGAGACTAGGATATAATAAAGGATTCAAATTTGAGACAACAGGGTATTTATCTCCCAGTTAGGTCCTTATAATGTATTTGTTTTAAAATATTCATTATTTCACTTATAATTCCTTATAATACAAATTCTCAAAGGCAGATACTAAATTTCTTTAACTGCTTTTCAATTTACTGAGCATAGTTTCAGTACAATGAACAAAGTTATAATATCCCTTTTGACTACTAAGGGAAACGTTTATATATATACACATATATATACATATACGTACATATAAGTTTATACACACACACAAACAAACACATATGTATATACAAGGTGGCCATAAAGTTTGTGTACAATTTAAAATAGACAACTATTTCTGTATAACATATAGAAATATGATATTATATATATAATATATAATTTCATCTACCTATTTGTAAAGGTAAATTCAAAACAAAGGCTTCCTACTGTTATCCTGCTTCTGTACTCCCGCTTCTAAAATTGAGCTCAAATATTTATTTTGAGATCAGGAACTATGATCTATTCTGATTTTGTTGTGTTTTGTTTTCTTTTTACATCTATGAGTACCTCACACAATGTCTGAAATGTATTATGTGCACAATAAAAATATGTTGATTGAAGAAATGGCTAAATTTCAGAGCTGGAAAGGATATTAGAGATAATACTGTCCTAGTTTTAATGCAATGTTCAGAGAGATTATGTGGGAGGTTGGAAAAGTGTTTTGAATCTAAATAAAGATCCAGGTCTCAGAACTCCCTGGCCAGGGCCCTCTGTCACAAGAGCACTGCCACCTGTTGCACCTTGAGGACCCAAGTGAATCTGTGCACAGCCTTGCGTGGCAGTCATTCCCATAGGGAGGAGTTCATTTTCTTAGAGATATTTCTTTCTCCAGAGCTAGAAGCAACAGAGCATTTAAAACCATAAAATAATATTAACGTGGCCTACTCATGTGCACGAGTTTTTCCCTTTCTCTTTCTGAAATATCCTTTTATGTACAGGATGCCTCCTATAATCATTCCTTATGTTCGAGGGTTCCTCTTAATTATCTATTAATCCCCAAAATGTGGAATAAGGCTACATCGTGCTACTGCACAATGAAGGAGAAACAGGATAAGAGGAAGTTTGAGAGCTGTAAATATCTAAAGGAAAAAATTTTATTATAAAACATTATTCATTATGGGAAAGAGAAAAATATTTTTAAAAAATCATTTATGATCTGGCAACCCTAACATGATAGTGGCATTCTGCTGAATTTCTTTCTAGTCATTTCTTAGGCATATAATTAAATTGCACCAGAATCTGCAAATTCTCTTTTTTCACTTAACATTATATCATAAGCATTTCCAGGCTTCAAAGTAGTCTTTTTAACTATTATATAATGTTCATTGGTTGTACAATATACCATTGAATGCATATACCACAATTGACTCGATCATTTTCTTAAGGGTGAACCACAGCGCTTTTTCCACTCATCTGATATTTTAAGGCAAGCAGAAATGAGGGTTTGGGGTCACATTGCTTTTTCCACATTTTTCCTTTGGGAATTTTTGGATAAATTCCCAAAGAAAAAATTACTGAGTTAAAGAAAATGGATAATTCTATGGCTCTTTAAACACATATTACCAATTTCCTGGGTCAGGAGATAAAATTCTGAGTTCAATTAAATTAAGTGAGGATGCAGCTATGGGTCTTCCTGTGATCAGTATTTCCAGGCAATCAGTTGAGCCCAATATGTTGTTCTGAGTCAAGGTCCACCTTTTTAAGCTCATTCATGGAGACTCATTAGAATTCTGCTAGATCAGAAAGTTATAGCTTAGATATCTATATTAGAAAGACTAGCTAAACCATAATGTTGATTTTTCTTAGCTCTGTCTTTGCTCTGTGATAGTTACTGAGTAAGGAAACAGGAAAAGAAAACTGGGTTAAACAGATTTTCATACCATCCCTTCTAATGAGGTCAAACAGCTTCTAAAGTAGAGATGTAAAGAGATGGAGCATCACAGCAACAAACATTTCAGCAACATAACTCATATTGTCAGAAAACACTATCAGGGATGTCCAACCTATGGCACACAGGCTGCATGCAGATTATTTGAGGACTATTTTGCTTATCTGTGGTATCAGATATTGTGAAAAGTATGCACAGACCTTTATTTTTGTTCATCAGCTCTCATTCCTGTTTGTGGATTTAATGTGCAGCCCAAGACAACTCTTCCTTCAATGTGAGGCAGAAAAAAAAAAGTTAGAGACCCCTGGAAGATGTCCTTAATCAAATAATATCCTTAGGGGCCTGGGCTTACCCCTCACTGAACAGAGAAGTGAGATTGAGGGTTTCTTTTCTGTACTTTAAGTGGTCACGCTGAGTTGGAACTCTTAGGACCACATCTGGAGTAAGCCAAACATATCTGTATGTTTCAATCAGTAGAAAGGGACCCCCATTTGTTTTCACCACACAACCTAAATACTGGGTAAATAGACACTTTCTTTCCTGCATAGTCATTGCTCAAAGCAAGGAAGACTTTATGATGTATCAGAGAATGGCAGCAAATGGAGGAAAAGTTAAACACACCTCCTCAAGCTTGCAGGTGATTCACAGTTTTCATGCACATTAACTCCAGAAGATCCTTGAGAGTTAAAAACTATTTTTATCCCAATTTTACAGACAAAACAATGAAGGCTCAGAAGCATCAGGTGATTTTCCTTTGATCAGTAGCCTAGCAAGAGGCTGCATCAGAACTAAAATTCTCATTCTTGGATCCCAAGTCCTGCATGATTATTACTCCCATCACCATACAGCATGAATCACGAAATACATTAGGTGACTGTTAAAAATCCTGGAACCATTTCAAAGACTCAATGAACATGAGAGTTATAATTGACAGAATATGCAAAGAAATAATAAAAGATGAATGTCAGAACTGTCACATAGCCGAAGGCAACAAAGAAAAGTGAGGGAACAGAATATACAAATTCTCAAATACAGATGCAGCTACCAATGAAACCAAGGAAGACGCTGTGCCTAGAAAAGCATGGGATCATGTCCTAAAACACCCATAGCTTTTCAATTAAAGGGTAACAAACAGCCTTCTCCCATTCCCTATTTCTAATCATTCAGAAAGACAGACTTGATGTCACAATCAAGATCTCCTAAGTGCATACACTTTTATGCTGTCTTTACATCATGTGTCCTTTGGAATGCTGTTAAGATTTAAAGAGAATGCCACAGGTTATCTGAGCCAGTTCTTAGGCTTCCGACAAATCTGGATTACTATCAACATGAGAGAACTGGGGTGAGGAGAGGTGACTTGCTCAGGGTCCTATATTCAGGTAAGGTAGAAGCAGAAGGGAAAAGAGTGGACCTCCTATAATAAGGTGCTATGCTTGATGGAGAGCTAACATTTTATTCTTTCTACAGAACTTCCAGGCATAAAACAGAAATTCTACTCTATTGGAAAGGTTGAAACTATTACCTCCTCAACACTTCTTCCAGGAAGAGGAAAGAACTACCTAGCTCATAAGCTGGCAAATACTCTGACATCCACAAACTGCGTTTCTCTACAAGGAGACATTAGTCAGTTAAATATTGCTTTGTTTCCGTGGCTTTGTTCTCTCCAGATCCGTGAAGTTCTGATTGTGGTGGACAGACACACTTTCTCTACATCCCCAGATATGAGGGAAGCATTCAGAACCCCCCTTTGGAATTCCAAGTCTATGTCATCTTTTGCTTTTCTATTTTTTTTTTAGATGTCTCTAGATAATTAAACTTTTATTGAAGCTTAAATTGTGGTACAGAAATACATTTCAACTGATTTAAGTCCAACACCAGTGAAGGAAGAAATTATGGCACCAAAACTTTCCCTCCTCTATCATACTGAGATTAATTTAGATTACTATTCAATCTAGTTTTCTCTTTTTTAAGTTTTGTTACACACAAATATGCAGGTTTTCAATTAGAATTCTTAAATTGGTTAGGAAAAAAAAAAATCAGAAGTCAAGCCAACAATTAGATCCACTGGGGTAGTGTTCAAGAACAAAATCTCTTTGAGCATTGGTCCTCAAAACAGAGCACCTGAAAACATTAGGTGCCATGCTCATTACAGAATCAAACTGATCACGCTAATTGAAACCTTCCTCAATTAAACTTTCAATCAACATTCTGAAGTCAAAAATATTCCATACCACTTGATTTCAAACCAAGTAGATTTTATGTTTAGAAACACTAAAAGAAGGTATTTTATTTATAAATATGGAAGGAGCAAATGATACCAGAATTTTGTCTGCAGTAGGTCTTTGGTCTGGGTCAGGGGTCCTCAAACTTTTTTTAAACAGGGGGCCAGTTCACTGTCCCTCAGACCATTGGAGGGCTGGACTGCAGCCCCAGGACAAGTCGGCTGCTAAGCAGGACAGGCAGCAGCGGCAGAAACACCCAGTGGGCTGGATAAATGTCCTAGATGGGCTGCATGTGGTCTGGGGGCCCTAGTTTGAGGACGCCTGGCTCTGGGTGATTTGAAGAATGAATCCACAGGACCACAGATCAGTGGTAAGACAAGACTTTTTTTACAGAAAAGAATACAGTGGAAAAAACTACCAAAGCTCCTGGCACAGAGAAAAACCCAAGTGGGAAGAAAGCTTTCTCTCTCCCCCACCCTTTTGTCCAGGGGTACATAGAGTCACAGGGGTCCTCTGTAGTTACATTTGGCCAGGACTTGGTAACCAATGAAAGGATACAATCCCTTTTGTTCCCAAGCCTAGGAAGCCTAAATGAAATTGACCTAGGTATAGGAAGTGTTCCCTGTTCAGCTGCAAGGGGAGGGAGACAGTAAGGTGGTAGTGTCTCCCCAGCAGTTGTCTGGCCTCTCCAGCAAGTAGAGCCTCCTGGTGGCCCCCCATACCCCACCTACTCTCCAACCTGCTGGTTCCTCTGCCAGCTGCTTCCTCATCTACTGCCAGGGCAGAGGCGGCAGGTCCTCCCCTCAGCTCGGGGGAGCTGGATGGGGTGCCAGCCCCCCTATCAAAAACATCTCTGTATTAATCCAGTAACTATCAAAATATAGTGAGAAGAAAAAATACAAAATTTAGTCAACTTTGCTCTTCGCTTAGTTGCTTATATCCTGCAGTATTTGCAAATATAGTTAAAAGATGTCGACTCTTAAAAGCCTCTATTTTAGTCATTTCCTACAGAGTAGTTTAGAATTTTATATGTTTTCTTTATTTATACACTCATTCATATATTCTGCTTCATGGTGTTTATCTGAATAACCTGAATGATTTTCATTCTGGGCAATTGCTCATTTTATCCTGTGAATCCTATGGTCAAAGAAAACCATACTCAGAAAACAGAAGTCAGAACACTCACGTGCGTCAAAGTCACAGAACTTGAAGTCACAAGATGAAAAAGACATTGATTTTGCTTTGAACCAAAGTTTACAGTATAATATTAGTGGAAATGGCTGCTAAAATAAAAGTTAATACCAATGATCCAAGCTGACCTGACTTACTGAATCTAGTATAAACTTTATGATAAACTTTACTGGTAATCAGCTTAGTAATAAAAACCCTTTTATGTACCACTTAGCGAATTAAGTAAAGGCTAATCTCATTCACTGAGGAGCACAGAATTACATAAGATTTCCACAGTTCACCCAATACAACCTAGTCTCCACCTACAATTCTCTATAGGTCTTCCCTGCTAATGAACACTGGAGAAGTTTATTTTGTTACTGTCATCCAAAAGAACTCATATCAATAAAAAGGAGGCCCAATTCCCATGCCCTTAAAAGAAAATTAAGCCCAGGGACTGTCTCCCCTTTTCCCCACCTGAGGTGTAAGATTTTTATACAAACCCACAGTGTTGACAGTGTATTGCTTTATTTGGAGGGCTTAGGGGAGACACCATGGTGAGGGAAGAAATCAATGATAGGAGTATAAATGCACAGATGAATAATGTTAAAATAGTAATATGCAGGGTGGCACCTGTGGCTCAGTGGGTAGGGCACTGGCCCCAAATACCAAGGGTGATGGGTTTGAGCCCAGCCTCAGATAGCTAAAACAGCAGTGGCAACTGCAACAAAAATAGCCAGGCATTGTGGGGGGAGGGGGCGCCTATAGTCCCAGCAACTTGGGAGGCTAAGGCAAGAGCCTTGCCCTAGCCCAGGAGCTGGAGGTTGCTGTGAGCTGTGACACCACAGCACTCTACCAAGGGTGACAAAGTGAGACTCTGTCTCAAAAAAAAAAAAGTAATATGCAAAATAACTGGAATCATATTCTTAAGAGGACCCAACTTATGGATTGAAAACTTTTAATTGCTGTTGCAAAAAACACATTTATGAAGTAGAAATTGTCCCAGTAACATTAATAAAGAATAAATTCTGGCTCGGCACCTGAGGCTCAAGTGGCTAAGGCGCCAGCCACATACACCTAAGGTGGCGGGTTTGAATCTAGCCTGGGCCCGACAAACAACAATGACAGCTGCAACCAAAAAAATAACCAGGCATTGTGGTGGGCACCTGTGGTCCCAGCTACTCGGGAGGCTGAGGCAGGAGACTCGCTTGAGCCCAGGAGTTGGAGGTTGCTATGAGCTATGATGCCACAGCACTCTACCCAGGGGGGCAGCTTGAGGCTCTGTCTCAAAAAAAAAAGAATAAGTTCTATAAAGTGGAGGCAACTGGATGTAAAATTCTGGCAGCAATATAAAAGCACAGTCCCAGATGGTTAGGCTGAGGCCAACACCCAATGAAGACAAAAGCCTTGTCTGTGGGGAATTTTGGAGGATACCTGGAGAAATATCACACTGTGCATAAACCAAATTGAATTGTTTTCACAAGTATTATATATATACTATATTTCATATAGTAAAAGGTTTTTTCTACATACACTTCAATTTCACAGCAAGAGTGGCATAGAATTACCTAAACACGGAAGAGGTCATTTATACAAGATATCTAACTCTTAACATAATAATGTATACAATTCAATATGATTACACTATCATTACATCTAGGGCTTTTTGCAACTATAAGGGCATGGTTATGGAAAGCATGGCCCCAGTATTAACATTTAGAAAGCAGCCACCACCTTCTACATGTGTTCTTTTTTACATTTTTTCTTCATTTTTCTTAATCAACTCTGCTGTTGTTGCTTCTTCTTAGCAAAACTGGTAAAAACAAAATTGTAATCATTGAACATGGCACTCTGACAATCAAGATGTTTAAAGCCTCCAATCTTCTGGGGCAAAGAAAGCACAGTGCAACATTTAGAACTCTGATGGTCACAAATTTTCCTGGCTTTAAGACTTTCACA
Organism: Galagoides demidoff; assembly: GCA_963574575.1. Taxonomy (NCBI): domain Eukaryota; kingdom Metazoa; phylum Chordata; class Mammalia; order Primates; family Galagidae; genus Galagoides; species Galagoides demidoff. The sequence continues at coordinate 19,128 of CAUYQV010184515.1, forward strand.
ACTTTCCAGATCATAGGAGGTCTGATTAAAGTTTGTTTCAAAGCTAACATAAAGTTCTGGTTCTGGAGTGATGAGAATAGCCCAGTAAGTTCCATCTGATTTCATTCCATTCATTGTTCAGTGAACAATGTGGCATCAATGACAGAACCTGGTGTCCACTCTCACAAGTGACATCCTTTGCAGTAACACCATCTTTTTCTTTCTTTTTTTTGGAGACAGAGTCTTACTATGTTGCCCTTGGTAGAGTGCTGTGGCATCATAGCTTACAGCAAATTGAAATTCTTGGGCTTAAGTGATTCTCTTGCCACAGCCTCCCAAGTAGCTGGGACTACAGGCGCCCACCACAATGCCCGGCTATTTTTTGTTGTTGCAATTGTTCGTTTAGCTGGCTCAGGTAGGGTTTGAACTGCCAACCAACACTGGCGCATGTGGCCAGTGCCCTAACCACTGAACATGAGAGCCAAGCCGTGATACCATCTTTAGATCTGGTCTCTAACCGCTGGGTCAAGCTCACACATCAGAATTTCCAGGGTTTGCTCTGGCTGACTGATTACTCAACTCTCTGGGAAATCCAGAGTATATAAATACCAACCAACAGAATTCATACTCCTATACAATACTCTGATGCATTTGGGAAAATTGCATTTAGAAACTCTATTTTCTTCCTGGAAATTCCAGAGTGGGTACCCTTGGTGAGAAGGCATTCACCCTTGGTGAATGAAATTCTTACGAGAATAAAAGAAGTTTTGAATTGAGTCAAACTCACTGTAATCCCCAGCAAGCTTCAACAGGAGAACTAGTGCTTTCTGCAAGAGGGTGGTACCACATAACTTCAAAATGAACCGTCTCTTGGAGACAAACATGATGTTCTCACTGAGTACATAAGCTTATCAGTTTTTGTCACACTTATGATTGAACATTGCACATACTTCAAAAGTATGTCCCACTCAGATCTCAGGATAGTGGGAAGATCTCCAGATCCCTGGTTGCATCAAGTTGCTACTGGAGGAACCAAACCTCCAGCAGCTTTTCCATCCCTTCCAAAAACTGTGCAGCTTCCATCACCGTGAGACTAGTGGAAAAAAACAACCACAGAAAATCAACTAAATTAAACCTCTCCTCCTGCCACTGCAGATTGTTCCAGCTGTGTTACTAAAGTTCAGGTTCCTTTTTTGCTATAATTTTACATTAACTGTTTTTTAAGAAAGAACTAATAAAATTTTCCTCGCTTCTTTTTGTGAGGAAGATTGAATGTTGGAGTCTGTTGGAAATAGAGACAGACACAATTCAGTCTCTTATAGTCCACTGCTTCCCGGTTAAAGAGAGTGAGTGTGCTGGCTAATGTCGCCCACCATACTGTGTAAGCCTATGGCATCTTTTTCAGTCAGGCATGGCCTGATATAAAGCTGTTATTGTATTGATTCCGATCTACTTTCTATGACTAATTCTCAGTTAATTTAGAATCCAGAGAGGGGAATGAAGGAATGAATTGGCTTCCTTAGAAACCTCAACAATTTCCAAGACTTGATTTACTTTAAAGTTTGACTGAATTGGCTGGTGCCTGTGGCTCAAGGAGTAGGGCACTGGCCCCATATACGGGAGGTGGTGGGTTCAAACCTCTAGCCCCAGCCCAAAATTGCAAAAACAAAACAAAACAGTTTGACTGAACTTAATTCCTACATATATTAGAAGCTCCCTTAACAAACCGCAGACTTAGCAATTTGCTAGATCAATTAACACTCCCTACTCTAGGTTTTCTCAACCACAGCACTACTGACATTTTGGGACAGATAATTCTTTGTTGTGGGGGCTGTCCTATGTGACGTGGGATGTTTAACAGCACCCCTGGTCCCCACTAACTAAAATAGCCCAGTAGAACTACTCCGGTTGCCACAACCAAACACATGTCCAGACTTTGCCAATATTCCTTCAAGGGCACAATTGCCCCTAATAGAGAACCACTGCTGTAACTCATCAGGAACACAGAATGCTTGGTAACCACAGCCTGCTGAGCCCTCCAGGTTAGGCTCCCAGCTGAGATCCCATTAGTTGGGCCTCAGGCTTATCAAATGTCCATTATCTATGCCAAACAACAATGACTACTACTACCCTACCCTCCCCACCCCCCCCAAAAAATAGCAGATCATTATGGCGCCTGTAGTCCCAGCTTCTTGGGAGGCTGAGGCAAGAGAATCACTTGAGCCTGCGAGTTGGAGGTTGCTGTGAGCTGTGACTCTAAGGTACCCTACCCAGGACAACAGCTTGAGACTCTGTCTCAAAAAAAAAAAAGCTGCTATGTCAGTTGCACTAGTCCTTAACTATGTAGTTTCCATAAATGTGTGATTTAGTGAGATAAGAGAACAAACTAAGAGTTTTTGTTTCTTTTCAAAGTTAAGTGATTGCAAGAGACTTCATACTGTTACCGGATTTTTGATACTGAATTTCCAGGCTCTTGGTCTCGGCGGTTCGAAGAATGAAGGGACCACAGGATAGGTTTTATTCAACAGGTATAAGTGCTACAGCTCTTATAACAAGCTAAACCTCCTTGTAGAGTAGAATTAGCAGTAAGATAAGTTTTATAATCCGAGTGTTACAGCTCTTATAAATGAGCAAACCTCCTTGCAAGTGTTTACAGCTCTTACAAAGGGGCAAACCCCCTTGTGAGTGTTTACAGCTCCTACAAAGGGGCAAATCTCATAGAGCAGGATACAAGTGTTACAGAGCCAAACCTCTTTGCTCTTCTCCTGAGATCTGCTCAAGTCTGTGCTCAGGGTCTCTGGCTTATATAGGGGCAGTTGTCCAATGAGCTTTTGGGTCTTGAAAAATAGACTAATCCTGAATAGGTTTTGAAAACGGACCAATCAGGGATGCACTGGAGGAAGTGCCAGAAGTCCACGTGAGGAGACAGCATGGCGCCTGTGTCTTTCCCTGACGTGTTCCGTTCTTTTGGCTACTGGAGGCTCTGTTGGGGGAGGGAAGTTGCTCTAGCCTGCTGGTTTTTGTGTCAGCTGCCGCCAAGGCAGAGCCGGCAGGTCCTCTAGCGCCGCTCTACTGGAGCCTTTGGTGGGGGAGGGAAGCTCCCATCCGCTTGCTCCAACCTGCCAGTTCCTCTGCTGGCTGCTGCCACCAAGACAGAGGTGGCAGGTCCCCAACCCCCGCTTAGCTGAGCTGGCTGGGGTGCCACTTTTCCAGTATCAATATGGCAGAGACAAATTATTTCTTCACTATACTTTTTTCCCTTGGATTTACCTCCAAACAATTCCCAGGCTCCCATACAGGTAGGGGGAATCTATGTGATTGAGTTCTGGGCAATGGAAAGTAGCAAAAAGATGAACGCCAAGTCTAGGTTTGTGTTTAAAATTCCCCTTCTTGTCTCTTCTGTGCATCTGCAAAGAATCCAGAAGAGGTCCCTGATTGCCTGAAGCAGGGTTGATAAATGTTATGTAAAGAATCAAACAGGAAACATTTTCAGTTTTGCCTGTTTTTTTTTGAGCAACATTTCAAAATGTAAAATCTATTTTTAGTTTGTGGATTGTGCAAAACATGCCACGGGCTAGATTTGCCCCATGGCCAGTGGTTTGTCAACTTCTGCTGGCACAGTGGGTGTGACGGTACAAACACATCTTCTATGAAGATCCTAAAAAATAGCCTGGTCAAATTAGGCATGGGTAAAGCACTGCTAAACTATTACAGGGAACTGTAATAATCTGGCATGATTCTGCATGTGGATTATTTCAAATCTCCTTAAATTCTCATTCTATTTTACAGGTATTAAAAATGGAAATCATAGACTTTGCAATTACAGATAATCTAGAAGGAAGAAAAATAGGGCAGGATTCCAATCAGCAAACTCAGTCAAGGTGAGGAACTGGTCTTACAAGAAAAGACTGGTGGAAAAGATCATTTACACATTGAATTCAAATTAGAAGTTTAAACTTGGTTTCTCTTGTTTAAATGATGCTTTATTTTAACAGATATTTTATTTAGGTAAGAGGGCTTCTATTTGCACTCTCTTGTGTGAAAACCAACTGATATCAGATGACAAAAAAGCCTTGTAGGTATCAGTCCTACAATACTGGTGCCTCTGTGCTAGGTTTCAGCTTAGGCATTAAGACTCCCAGAAATTTATTACAATTGTGCTAATGGTCTAGATGCAGAAATGTTAGAATCACTAATGTTTGTCATACAAAGATAAACAGCTGTTAATACAGTTTATTTAATATAAATGGACACAAGCCAGGCATAAGAATAAGTTAAGAAAAATTAAAAAACAGAAGTCATCAGTTCACATTTAATGTGTCTCCCTATTCTAATATGTCTTTTTCAAATGAAGCAGAGCTATTCACCAAGTGGAAACCCTACATAGGCTTTCCACTTGGTGGAAATCCACTAAATACTAGCTTTAGTATTTTTAAATTACTTACTATGTAACTTACACCACTCTCTGTCTTTCCCCCAATTCCAATCAGCTCTTTCTCCTAAAAAGTGTGCGGCCATTATCTTAGTTAGTTTAGGCTACCATAACAAAGTAGGGGGAGTTGGGTGGCTTAAACAATAAAAATTTATTTTCAAACAGCCCTGGAGGCTAGATAGTCTAAGATCAAGGTATCAGCATAGTTCTTGTGAGGGCTCTATTCCTGGCTTATAAACAGCCACGCTCTTCCAGTGTCTTCACATATCAAGGGAAGAGAGAGAAGAAAGGGAGGGTGGTAGAAAGGAAGGATGGGAGAGAGGGAGAAAAAGAGAGGGCTGTCTGCTATATCTTTTTTGGAGGAGGATAGTATTTATTTTATTTTATTTTTCATATTGACAGATCAAATTGTATGAACTTACTATGTGGAATGACTAAACATAGCTAATTAAAATATGCATTACATTGTATAGTTATTTTTGTGGTGAGGATATTTTATATTCACTCATAATGTTTTTCAAGAATATAATGTATTATTATTAATTACTGTCACCATGTTGTATAATAGATCTCTGAACTTATTCCTCCTGTAAAATTTTGTATCCTTTGACCAATACCTCCTCAATCTCCTTCCTCTCAACTACCCTAACCCCTGGTAACTACAATTCTATTCCCTACTTCTATAAGATCAACATTTTTAGATCCTATATTTGAGTGAAAAAGATCATTCAATATTTGTTTTTCTGTGCCTAGCTTATTTCATTTAATATAATGGCCTCCAAGTTCATCTATGTTTTCAGAAATGACATGATTTCTTTCCTTCCTGTAGTTGAGTGGTATTCCATAATGTGTATATACACATTTCTTTGATCCATTCATCCTAAGATGGACATGTCAATATCCATATCTTGACTGTTGTGAATCATGCTACAGTGACATGAGAGTGCAGATTTCATTTCCTTTGGATTATACCCAGTAGTGGGATTGATGGATCATATAGTAGTTCTATTTTTAGTTTTTTGAGGAACTTCCATACTATTTTTCATAGTGTCTGTGCTGATTTGCATTAATACTTACAGTGTGCAAGGGTTCCCTTTTCTCCACGTCTTTGTCAACACTTAACTCCTTTTTTTTGATAATAGCTATTCTAACAGATGTAAGGTGATATCTCATTCTGGCTTAAATTTCATTACTATCTGTTATAAGGGTGCTAATCCCATCATGAGGACCCCACCTTCATGACCTCATGTCTAATTACTTCCCCAAAGTCCTGTTTCCAAATAGCATCACTTCAAGGGTTAGACTTTCAAAGTATGAATTTGAGGGATAGCAGGGTTTAATTCAGTACATAGCAGCAATGATTAAGGAAGTCTCCAAGGCATAGTCTGGTGCTATGAAGTGTTTAGCCTCAGATGCACCTGAGTGCTAATTAAGTACTTTATCTCTCAACACAATGTGAACCTAGTTAGCCAAGCAGTTCAAGACCCAGTGCTGATAAATCAAAGTCAAACTCAGACTAGATTATTAAAGAACACCGTGGGAGAGCAGCAGCATCAATTTGTATCTGTTTAACAAAGATTTAAATACAGGCTGCACATCCTTAATCTGAAATCTGAAATGCTTCAAAATCTAAAACTTTCTGAGTGTTGACATGATGCCACAAACGGAAAATTCCACACCTGACCCCATGTGATAGTCAAACACAAACCTTTGTTTTGTGTACAAAATTATTATAAGTATTATATAAAATTCTCTTCAGGCTTTGTATATATTTCAGTAAATTCCAGACATATTTGAAGCTTTTTTAAGTTGTTCTTGAGACCACCCCCTGCTGTGATGCATTCTTGTGATCATATTGTCTCCCTCTTAGCCATCAGGATTAACATCCTGCTGGGCAGGATTTGCCTTCTGATTCACAAATTCACAACTCTCCAACATGCTTTTGCCAGGCATCACCTCTTACATCCTGCAGCCAGTCTGGTCTGCAAGTTTCAGGCTTGAGGCTCAGTTGAGAAACAAAACTTGCCTTCTGGGAAATAACTTTAAACTTAAATTCTAATGCAGGTTGGTGCTGGAGGATCAAAATTTCTTCAGTGTAGTTTACTAACAGCTCCCCACCTTTAAATGACAGATTCCTTCCACCTGCCTTTTGCCTCTGCATTCATCTGCATTTGACAAAGCTTGTCTCACAGACTCAATTGCTCAACATGCATCCTTTCCGGATCACTTACAGTTGATCATTTCCTGACTGCTGCTATTGTAGTATACTATAGAGAAATGTGCTCCTGTAAGATGACCTCACAATACTTCTCATATAAAGTTTCTTATCAGTGATCAAGATTGCATTACATCCTACCATCTTTTCCCCCCATTGGAACCAAAACTTACTTAATCAAGTAGGCAGATATATTTGTGGTATTGTCTGTTTTGAAGGATAATGTTTTGAATTTGAATTTAAATGTACTACATCCACACTTTTGAATAAAAGTGCCATATGCTTGGCAGTGAAATGTGCTGTAGTAGGGCATATTTGAATGTCCTGTCATGAACATTGTATACATGGCATCAATGGCAGACCTTTGGAAAGCACAATGGTCAAGAACAACTTAAAAAAGCTTCAAATATGTCTGGAATTTACTGAAATATATACAAAGCCTGAAGAGAATTTTATATAATACTTATAATAATTTTGTACACAAAACAATAGAGTTTAGGAGATTGTGTGAGAGAAGTGGAAATTACATTAGACTGGAGGTTCTCAACCTCAGTACTATTGACATCTGGGGTCGGAAAATTCTTTGTTGTGGGGACCCATCCTATGAATTTTGGATTTGAAGCCAGATAATTCTTTTTTTCTTTCTTTCTTTTTTTTTTTTTGTGGTAGAGATGTCCCACAGCTCACTAGGTACCAGTAGCAACATTCATGCTCCCAAATTTTACAACACAAAATGTCTGTAGATATTGCCATATATCACTTGGGGGACAAAATCACCCTTGTGGAGAATCCCTGCCATAAATAGTTCTGGCTTATTTTTCTCATGTGATGGAGATAAACCAATCTTAGCAACTGCTTTTTGCTTGGGAGTCATATGGGTATATCCCACAGATGGCTCCCTTACCTGCAAGGTCACTGGGAGTAGGTACTAAGTTTTATTGATCTCTACATTACTGTAAGGTGACCAGATTTTAACATTGGTAAAGTGGGACACCATTGGGGGAGGGGGGGTGGTTCTTAATTAAAAATTTGGTCTATATGGAGCAACAAAAATTTTCATAGAACGCAAAAATAGTATTGTAATATATATATTTTTTAATTTCAATGTAAGTACAATTTACAAATATAATACATTAAAAAAAATGTATAGGGTGGCGCCTGTGGCTCAAAGGAGTAGGGTGCCGGCCCCATATGCTGAAGGTGGCAGGTTCAAACCCAGCCCTGGTCAAAAAAAAAAAAATTATGTATAGTATTATTTAATTCTTTGGCATATTTCTCATTTGAGTGAATTTTTTTTAGTAGATTGCTGTCATTGTTTAAAAGGTCATGAAATTTTTCACAAGAATTTGCTAAATTATATTTCACACATAAAATGACTTTCAAAATCTCAACACTTAATTGTGATTTTTCTGATGTCCACACTTTATTTACTATAGAAAAAATTCATTCAGTAGCAACATTAGTTCCTGGTAAGGACAGCGCATATCCCACAATTTTTAGTGCATTTTTGCATGGAACAGGATTTGTTTCAAAATGATGAAATATCTCTAACCATTTGTTCTCTATTGTGATTTTTGCTGATGCCCAAGAGTTAATCTTTTCCTTATCAATATATTTTTTTAATAATGATACCTCATAAGTGTCACTTTCAAGGCCAGCGCTAGGCTTTTTGCCATCACTATAAAACATAAATAATACAAGTACTGTCTGCTAAATTCATGAAATAAATAAATAACTTACCTAAAATCTGAATAGCCGATTTGTTGACATCACTTGTTTAACTAGTACTAGCACGCAGTACGATGTGTATCCTCTGAGAGACAGTTACAAAATGCTTTTGTGGTTGCCAATGCCAAAAAATGCCATTGTTCATTAAGTCCAAACAATGGTGGTCGAATTCTAACAACTGATCAACAATGCGAACTTTGATAAGCAGTTCTCGATAATCAGTTCTCAACAGTTATTTGTTATTATTAAAGTTTAACATTATAAAATTAACAAAAATAATATAAAAATCATATCCTGGCGAAGTAGCCACATGGCAGCCGAAAACTGTATATTCCCTTCCCGTTCTCCCGCCGTTCCCTAGCTTGTTGTACATTCTTTCCAAAAATCGGGACTTTTAAAAAACGCTGTGGGATGCGGGACAGATTGTTAAAAATAGGGACTGTCCTGCCAAAAGCGGGAAGTTGGGTCACCTTAGGTCCCAGCTGAGGTAGAAAGATTGTTTGAGCCCAAGAGTTAGAGTCTGTGGTGAGCTATGATTATATATACCAATGCACTCTAGCCTGAATGAGAGAGAGAGTGAGACCCTGTCTCTTTCTAAAAAAAAAAAAAAAAAAAGGAAAGAAAAATGATCTTTTATAAATAATCTTGAAGTAATTAAAGTTACTAATTAACTATTATTTAATAGTAACAAAATGATGAGACCATTTTGGCAAGAGTAAAGGCAGTATCAGAATTTCATTTCTTTCATATTTCCTAGAATATGAAAAAATTCATGTACTTTTATATTTTATTTTTCATCTTTTGCTAAAAATCATTAGTAAGTCCTTGCTAGAAAACTGCTCTTGGCTCGGTGCCTGTGGCTCAATCGGCTAAGGCACCAGCCACATACACCTAAGGTGGTGGGTTCGAATCCCCAGCCTGGGCCCGCCAAACAACAACGATGGCTGCAACCAAAAAATGGCCGGGCGTTTGGCAGGTGCCTGTGGTCCCAGCTACTTGGGAGGCGGAGGCAGGAGACTCGCTTGAGCCCAGGAGTTGGAGGTTGCTGTGAGCTGTGATGCCATGGCACTCTGCCCAGGGGGATAGCTTAAGGATCTGTCTCAAAAAAAAAAAAAAAGAAAACTGCTCTTTTTGATACATAGTTAAATGGTATCAGGTCATACCAGTAACAAGTGAGGTTTGCTTTACGTCCAGAGTTAATGGCTTAGTAAATACAGTAAATGTCTATTACATTTTATATGAATTTAAGAATCCATAAGGAACCTATCATCTGAAATTCTTTTATCTCTTTGGCATAGTTTTTGCATTATGTTTGGTACTATGGAATTCTGAAACAGTAGTGGACAAAAAAGTTAATTTAGTAGAAAGCTTGCTCCTGGTCAGTTTTGAACAACTCAGCCAACAAAGCACTAAGTGATACTCAAAATGTCACATTGCTCTGCACAGTCTAGGTTTACTTATTGTCGTTTTGTAGAACTCATTCTTGCTTAGGCAAAGGATTGAAGAGTGATCACCTTCATCATTTTGAGTATAAACTAATGCATGAATTATAACTTGGCAAGTTTATGAATGGGTTGTACTATCTCCACCTTAAGGATTATCACTGGAGACAAATGGAAAAAATACTTTCCAATGAAGCAGTGAGTGTTTTTGCCAACATTATAATCAAATTGTATAGTACTACGATTCCTATAGCAGGTTTCTAAATGATTGTGATTGATCTTTTAGATGCTTTATTTATAAAAGTGTGGGGTTATTTTTGTTTTTTTTTTTTTTTGAGATAGAGTCTCACTATATTGTCCTCAGTACAGTGCTGTGGTGTCACAGCTCACAGCAATTTCCAACTCTTGGGCTTAAGTGATTCTTTTGCCTCTGCCTCCCAAGTAGCTGGGACTACAGGGGCCCGCCACAATGCCAGGCTATTTTTTGTTGCAGTTGTCATTATTGTTTAGCTGGCCCAGGCTGGGTTTGAACCCCCCCCCCAGGTGTATGTGGCTGGAACTGTAATTACTGTGCTACGAGTACTGAGCCATAAAAGTGTGGTTTAAGATTTGTGAAGGTAGTATAAAATGTTTGTAATTTTTTAATTGCATAAAAATTTATTTGCATTTTTGTGATGAGTCTCTTTGGCATTCAACTTTGACATACATTAGCTTTTCAATTGTAAAGTAGATGGAATGTGTTCTAATCAATATATGTTAATTTGTTATATTTATAGCTAAATTAAGTTTGCTGGTCATAGAAATTAACCCTACAAAAACTAAAATGTGTTTGTCATTTTCCTTTGTTTCTAGTACCTTGCATAATATGTAGGCTGTAACCTTTGACTTTGAGGTTTGTCAGTGTTTTCCTACAACTGTAATGAACAAAGGAGATAATCTGAATATACCCTTCTCATTCACCATATTCAGTTTGTATCCACCCTTCTCAACCACTCAGATCTCAGCCTCTGCTTCTACCACACAACCGGAAATCTCTCTCAGGTTGCCAGTGACCTTTGCATTGGCAAGTACAGTGCTCTTTTCTCAGTCTTCATTCTCTTTAGAACTTCCTTTCATGTTTGGCTTTTTTTTTTAATGAATTTTCTTTTTTCTTTTTTTTTTTTTTTTTGGCCAGGGCCAGGTTTGAACCTGCCACCTCCGGTAAATGGGGCCAGCTCATGCTTGGTTTTGTTAATAGGACACTTCTTTTTGTGAGAGGAAGTGTTCTAAGTTTCCTACCTCTCCTTTCTTCTCTAGTACACACAAAGTGATGCATATAGTAGTTACTGGCATATAGATGCTCAGTAAGTATTAATCCGCCCCCCTTTTGTGGCTTCCTCTTTTTTGTTTTCTGTTCATTTCTTCTTGTATGTATGTTTGTATTTGTAGGCTACTTGTGCTGTGCTGGTTAACTTGTAAATCTACAATTCTGCCTCTCTTAGCCTGGTTTGCAGCTGCTTCCCAGACTTCTTTTTTTTTTTTTTTTTTTGAGACAGAGCCTCAAGCTATCCCCCTGGATAGAGTGCCATGGCATCACAGCTCATAGCAACCTCCAACTCCTGGGCTCAAGCGAGTCTCCTGCCTCCGCCTCCCAAGTACCTGGGACCACAGGTGCCCGCCACAATGCCTGGCCATTCTTTGGCTGCAGCCACCATTGTTGTTTGGCGGGCCGGGCTGGGGATTTGAACCCGCCACCTTAGGTGTACATGACTGGCGCCTTAGCCGATCCCGATCGAGCCACAGGCGCCGAGCCAGCTTCCCAGACTTCTTTACCTGTATGGCTTACTTAACTCCAGTGTCCATGTGGTCACCATGGAATGCATCAGTCTGTGACACTTCTCCCACCCCCAAACCACAGTTCCCAACTATTATCTTAGTATTATCAATGGTATTGCTTTTCATATGCTATAATTTGGAGGCATCTTTGAATTTCTTAATTTTCTGCTTTGAAATGTCTCCTAGGTTCAGAATTTACTCACTGTTGCTGATGGTTACTTCTGTGCTCCAAGCCCCAGCCTTGCATTTCTGGGTTAATCTAGCACCTCCTTGCAGGTCTGCCTCTGGCACTATCCTTTAATTGTGTAGATGTCAGTTGACAGATAAAACATACAATATAGCACTCCTGAGGTGGTCTTTCTTGTTTGAAACCTTTTGTATATTATGCAACTCCTCCGTGTGGCCTTGTTTCCCTCTACCCAGCAGCCTCATCCCCGCTGGCCACTTTATGGGGCAAGCACATGTTCCACACCACAACCCTACAGAGCTGATGCAGCCTCAGGCCTGCCTTGGTGCCTTTTGCATGCTGCTTACCCTACTGGGAATGTCTTCTACTTTTCCAAAGGTTCTGTCTGTCCTTCAAGATGAAATACATCCCTTGCTGTTTGCAGTTATTTTGATCCTTGATTAACTCCTCCTTCTGTTCAGCTAATTTTTAAAATCCTTGAATTTCAATAATTCCATTAGAGTAGGGTGACCAGACGTCCCGCTTTTGGCCAATTTGTCCCGTGTCCTGTGGCGTTTTTAAAAAGTCCCGATTTTTGGAAAGAATGCACGAAGGGGTGGGAGAACAGGAAGGGAATATACAGTTTTCGGCTGCCATGTGGCTATTTCGCCAGAATATTATGAGTTTTATAGTATTTTTGTTAATTTTATAATGTTAAACTGTAATAATAACAAATAATTGTTGAGAATTGATTATTGAGAAGTACTTATCAAAGTTCACATTGTTGTCAGGCCCTTCCCTGCCCGGTCCCCTGCCCCACCCCCTCCCCCGCCCCTGCTTCCCCCCCCCCCTACATTAGAGGCTCTGTCCTTAACTGTAAAACCCTTTAGGGCAAGACTGAACTTTGTACTGGGTCCTCCTACCTGCTACCCTCACCCTTGCCAGGAACAAAGGAGGTGCCCTGTCATAGATGGAAGAGAGTTGCTAGAAGGTTGGTCAACAAAGCATTTTAAACATGTTGGTTTCTAATTGTGTAGGCTAATCCTGTAAGACAGTTCTAAAGATAAAGATACCAAATAGATGTTTCTAAGGGTAGTGGTCTTTGCCTGGGAGGTTTTCTTTTACCTGGTGTCATTTTGTTGATATAATAAATACTGTGGAATTAAAAAGCTCTGAGCAAATTACCTTATTTAAATATCTTGTTTTGTAAATTAGGTTTTATTTATTTAATTTTTTTTGAGACAGAGCCTCAAGCTGTTGTCCTGGGTAGAGTGCTGTGGCATCAGAGCTCACAGCAACCTCCAACTCCTGGGTTCAAGTGATTCTCTTGCCGCAGCCTCCCAATTAGCTGGGACTACAGGTGCCTGCCACAACGCCCAGCCATTTTTTGGTTGTAGTTGTCATTGTTGTTGAGTGGGCCCAGGCTGGATTCAAACCCGCCAGCTCTGGTGTATGTGGCTGGTGTCTTAGCTGCTTGTGCTACAGGTACTGAACCTGTAAATTAGGTTTTATAGAGAAAGAGATACTCACTTTCCACTTTCTCAGTTGGATACTATACAACAAATACTATGCTATACGTAATGTGTTGTTATAGGTAGACACAGTGTATTTTGGATGTACAATTAATTGGTTGTCATCTTATCTTGAAATGTGGCTTCATAATTACCTCTTTGTACATTTTCCCCATCTATACTGTATAAAGAAAATTTTAAAACTTTGTGTAATTTTCTTTTTGTCATTCGACTTCCTCTTCTAAAAATATGTCTAGGATAGAAAGGATTTACCTGCTCCATAGAGGGTTAACAGGACCCGTAAACTACTTTCCCCTGGCTAGGCAACCAGTGTTCAGTGGCTGCCCAGCTGCCCTCTATTGATACTTTTGTCTCCCTTTGTCCGGCCCTGGGCTGGGTGGTGTAGGGCTTCCAGGACCTCCTTGTACTCCTTGCCATAGCAGCAACTGAGAGCCAGAATAGCTTCTCCCTTTACTCATAGAAGCTTTGTTTTTTGAGAATGAGAGGATCTGTTTCTTTTGTCTTAAGACATCCTACTTTTTCATTCTGGTTGCTTGGTTTTGTCCCCTTTCCTACTGTTAAATAGTTTGAGGCAAAGGGGTAATGTTTTGTCTTTGTAGTTGCTACATAATAGAGCAGTATAGCTGATATTTTAACAACGTGGGTTTGAACTGCTTGGTTCCACTTGCAGGCAGATCTTCTGCCTCTGCCACCCTTGAGACCGCAAGGCCAGCCCCTCTGCTTCCTCCCCATCAGCCTGCTCAATGTGAAGATGATGAGGATGAAGACCTTATGATGATCTACTACTTCACTAATAGTTCATGAATACTAAATATATTTTTTCTTATGATTTTCTTAGCAATATTTTTTCTCTAGCTTACTTTATTCTAAGAATATAGTATATAATAATATGATATCCAGAATATGTGTCAATTGACAATTTATGTTATCTGTAAGGCTTCTAGTCAACACTAGACTATTAGTAGTTAGTTAAATTTCAGGAAGTCAGAAGTTGTGTTTCTTCAGCTATGCTGCAGGGGGGTCAGCAGTGAATATTTGTGGAATGACTTGATTCATAATGTTTAAAAAGCAAACTTATTCAAAGAGTCGGGAATTAGATTACCTGGCACTGGATCATTTTTTTTTCTTTATGTTTTCTCTCAAATTCTCTGCAGATTAACAACTTTGTTTTTCAAAACCAGGGATTCTTAAGCTTTTTGGTGTTCATGTACCTTTTAGGTAAGCTAGTGAGGTCTTTTCAGAGTTATGGTTTTAAATATATAAAATAAAATGCATAGGATTAAAAAGGAAATTATTTACCTATATCTGCACTGTATCTAATATGATATGAAAGTTTCTGTACCTTGTTTGTGATAATAAATTTATAGTTATTACTAATATTATTGAGATTTGTTGCCTATGCTTATATTTAAAGGGAATTATGAATTTCAATTAGAGGTTAATAACAATAGATACAAAATCATTTTCTTATCTAAATTTACAGCCCCTAATTTTCCTTTCTGGACCCTAGGACTCCAGATTAAGAACCTTGCTTTGAATGGTAAGAGTAAGATAAACTACTTAAGATGGAAAGACATTTTAGAATTTTGCCTTATTTAACACTGTTGCTGAATTTTATGAAACAGGTCTGAGATAATGGAGTGGGTAAGATTATTGTGAGTTGCTAGTGATGCTGATAAACAAAGACCTAGAGGTTAGATAATTTCTGTTTTTTAGTGAAATGTTTTAGAAATTGGGAGTAAGGAAGTAATTACTTGAGTGCATAGGGTGCAGAAAAACCTTTTAAATGTGCGCATACTGCCTCAATAATGTTTGGAAATATCGGAGATAATATTTAGTGGGAAATTCATGAATTTTGGAGTTAGGCCTGAATTCTGAGTAAGTTTCTTAATCATGTTTGAGCCTGGGTTTCCTTACCTGTAAAGTTATTATAATGCTTGCTTTAGAATTCTCAAGGTGAAATGAGAGCATGTACAAGTGTTTGGAGTCCCCCCCAAATGCTAGTTTCTCTATGACAGGAGATGGTTTGCCTGTGTCACTGAGGCTCCATTTCCTTATCTGTACAACACAAGCGTGTTGGAGTGAAAGATCCTTAGTATTCCCTTAATCTGAAAAGTTGTTTGATACTAGGAAGCCTGCTTCTTTGGCTTACTAAGAAAGTACACTAAACTAGATGCAAGTGTTAAATAGATTGCTTAGAAGTGAGAGAGAAGTAGTTTTGAGTACCTGCTATCTGGAGGGCATTCTCAAATATGCCATCTATTTCATTTTCTTAGCCATTCTGTAAAAAATAAAGTGGTATTCCCACTTGATAAAGTAGGTTTTGAGACACCCTGAAGGGTAAAAAAATCTTCATAAGGTCATGAAATTTCTATGTGGTGAACTAGAATTTAAAGTCAAAGTTACTATAGGAAACACCTGTTTTGTGTTATGTAACACTGTTTTACTTTGCTCCCCAGTGACCAAAGGCAAGACTCAATTTAGTGCTCTTCCTACAAAAAGAATGAACATTCTTGTGGGAAAGAAAACAGATGTATATGTTAAGATTGTATCTATTGGCTGGGCGCCTGTGGCTCAAGCGGCTAAGGCGCCAGCCACATACACCCAAGGTGGTGGGTTCGAATCCCCAGCCTGGGCTGGCCAAACAACAATGATGGCTGCAACCAAAAAAATGGCCGGGCGTTGTGGTGGGCGCCTGTGGTCCCAGCTACTTGGGAGGCAGAGGCAGGAGACTTGCTTGAGCCCAGGAATTGGAGGTTGCTATGAGCTGTGATGCCATGGCACTCTACCCAGGGGGATAGCTTGAGGCTCCGTCTCAAAAAAAAAAAAAAAAGATTGTATCTATTTCATTTTGGAGAGATTCTAATATTATTATTATTATTATTTTGAGAGAGCCTCAAGCTGTCCCCCTGGGAGAGTGCTGTAGCATCACAGCTCACAGCAACCTCCAACTCCTGGGCTCAACAAGTCTCCTGCCTTAGCCTCCCAAGTAGCTGGTACCACAGGTGCCCACCACAACGCCTGGCTATTTTTTGTTGCAGCCGTCATTGTTGTTTGGTGGACCTGGGCTGGATTTGAACCCCCCAGCTCTGGTGTATGTGGCTGGTGCCTTAGCCACTTGAGCCACGGGTGCCAAGCTGAGATTCTAATTATTTAGAAAATATGAAAAAAATTTAAAAACAGAGCAAATACAATAGAGAAAACTTTTTTCCTTCTTCAGAATTTTTGGCAATAAGTTGTCTACTTGAGGCTCCATCATTGGGAATAAGTGGGTATTTCCAATGGTAAGGACATTCTTCTACAATGTAACCATCAAATTAGGAAATTAACATTAATACATCACTGTCAGATAATTTTCAGACCTGATTCAAATTTGACCAATAGGCCCAATAAAGTCCACTCCTGCCTTTTTTTGGAAAGGCAGAAAGATTCCCTTCGGAATCTTGTGCTTTGTGTTTCGTTGGCCAAGTCTTTTTTTTTTTTTTGAGACAGAGCCTCAAGCTGTTGCCCTGGGTAGAGTGCTGTGGTATCATAGCTCACAGCAACTTTCAACTCCTGGGCTTAAGTGATTCTTTTGCCTCAGCCTCCCAAGTAGGTGGGACTACAGGCATCTGCCATAATGCCTGGCTATTTTTTGGTTGCAGCTGTCATTGTTGTTTGGCGGACCCAGGCTGGATTCAAACTTGCCAACTCTGGTGTATGTGGCTGGTGCCTTAGCCACTTGAGCCACAGGCACCAAGCCAAATTTTTTTCTTTCTTTTTAATTTTTTTGTAGTGACTGGATCTCACTATGTTTGAAACTCCTGGCCAGAACTGATCCTCCTGTCAGAGCTTCCCAAAATGCTGAGATTACAAACCTGAGCTACCAGGCTTGTGCAGTCTCCTCTGCCCTCTGTAGTTTTTATGAAGTTTGTGCCCAGATTTCTATTCTGGTCTACTTACACAAATAAGGAATATAAACTTGCTTAGTTCAGATTGGTTGACACATGTTGAGTTCCCATTGATTAACAAAGGTCATGTTTTATTGCTTGATTCAGGTGGTGTAAACAGAGTAGACATCTGTGAAAGTCCCAAAGTTAAGTTTGCACGGAGGTTTCCTCACAGTGCAGAGTGTGTGTGTGTGACCTCCAGTCAGCAAATGGCCACTTGGATTGTATATTTTGAGCTTAGGTCCAATTAGCCACTCAGGATCCATCTTGAAGGATTGGTTCTTTCAGGGTTCACAATGGTTATTTGTCTTAGTGTACACTGCATTCTGCAAGGAATTAGAACATTTTTGAAAAAATAATTACTAAATATTAACCTTTTTTGGTCCTAAATCTCATATATCACTTAGAGTGCCTTTCTGACATAAATGTTAAGGTGGCAGGCAGCCCGATGTTCCCTTAGGTGTATTTTTCCTTTGTCTTACTTAGAGGAAAAAGAGGTTTTGTCTAGAAAGTGGCAAGAAGAGGTATTAAAAATTCTCGAAGCTTTGTGGGCATGATGGCTCACACCTGTAAGTCTAGCATTTTGGGAGGCCAAAGCTGGTGGATTGCCTGAGCACAGGTGTTCAGGACCAGCCTGAACAAGAGTAAGACCCTGTCTCTTAAAAAAAAAAAAGGCTTGGCACCTGTAGCACAGTGGTTATAGTGCTGGCCACTTACACTGAGGCTGGCGGGTTCAAACCCACCCTGGGCCAGCTAAACAATAATGACAACTGCAACAAAAAAATAGCTGGGTATTGTGGTGGTTGCCTGTAGTCTCAGCTACTTGAGAAGCTGAGGCAAGAGAATTGTTTAAACCTCAGAGTTTGAGGTTACTGTGAGCTATGATGCCACAGCTCTCTACTGAGGTTGACATAGTGAGACTCTGTCTCAAAAAAAAAAAAAAGGCCAACCTTTGTGGTGGGCACCTGTATTGGGAGGCTGAGGCAAGAGGATCACATGAACCCAAGAGTTTGAGGTTGCTGTGAGCTGTGACACCATAGTACTCTATTGAGGGCGACAAAGTGAGACTCTGTCTCAAAAAAAAAAAAAATTTCTCTGGCTCGGTGCCTGTGGCTCAAGTGGCTAAGGCGCCAGCCACATACACCTAAGGTGGCGGGTTCAAATCCAGCCTGGGCCCGCCAAACAACACTGATGACCAAAAAATAGCCAGGTGTTGTGGCGGGCACCTGTGGTCCCTGCTACTTGGGAGGCAGAGGCAGGAGACGCACTTGTGCCCAGGAGTTGGAGGTTGCTGTGAGCTGTGATGCCATCACACTCTACCCGGGGGACAGCTTGAGGCTCTGTCTTAAAAAAAAAAAAATTCTCAAAGCTTTCCACTGTCAGCACAATCATTTAAACAAACAAACCCAACACCCCACTTTTCATTGTAAAAGCACAAGCAAGAGAGGGGATGTTCTCCTCACTCATACACTACATGTTTAGTGAGTATGTATCCACTGGGGCAGGTACCAAGTGCAGCTCCTGGTGAGGCAGTAAGAATACAAGGGCAAATGAAATTCAGGGTGGTTCCTGCAAACCCACAGATATTATAGTCTAGTGCAGGTGTCCTCGAACTATGGCCTGCGGGCCACATGCAACCTGCCTAGGCCGTTTATCTGGCCTACCGGGTGTTTTTGCTGCCACTGCCTGTCCTGTTTAGCAGGCAACCCATCCCGGGGCCCGCAGTCTGGCCCTCCAGCAGTCTGAAGGACAGTGAACTGGCCCCCTGTTTAAAAAGTTTGAGGACCTCTGGTCTCATGGTTAAGAAACAGTCATAAAAGGGAATATCTGGAAGAGCAATTCCTTGTGAAAAATGTTCTGCTTTACAAATTGTTTTGAAAGTAAAATGAGATCACGTAAGCCATAGTCCCTTGTAAACTGTAGAAATGTTATATAAATGAAGTATAGTCTTCCCTCCACATCTATGGGGGATTGGTTCCAGAACACCCACAGATACCAAAATCCATGAATATTCGAGTTCCTTATAGAAAATGGTATAGTATTTGATATACCCCACCCCCATATATTTTAAATTATTTCTAGTTTACTTTTAATACCTAATACAATGTAAATGCTCTGTAAATGTTGTTATATTATAGTTTTTATTTATATTATTTTTATTGTTGTGTCTGTGGATATGCCACCCTTGGATATGGAACCTGCAGATGTGAAAGGCCTACCGTATTTCTCTTCTGTCACTCCATTTTCTGATGTTTGGTCTCTTTTTAAAATTGCTAAAGTAAGCATTCCCTGAGAACTAGCCTTCAGACTCTTCCACTCCATCTTACACATCAGTGTCCCATCTGTCTGTATGTACACTACTACTTACTTGCATGTTGTTTAACCCTGTTCAGAAGTCTTTAGGCTAAAGTACAGTCTTGGTATGTAAGACCTTCGGGCTAACCCTTATCTAACTTTCCAATATTGCCTTGAAGCCCTTAACCCATACCAAACTGGTTAGTCACTGTGCCTGAGACACACTTTGGGCATTTCACACTTTGTGGAACATACGTCTCTGTTTTTGCTCTTACACTTATTGGAATTCTCTTCCCTGTCTCTTTTTACAGAATTAATTTCTGTTCTGGACCTGGCATAAACCCTTCCCATTACTCTCTTCGTGCATACATTCTACCCAGGGCATTTGGCAGTCATCATTTGCAATCTTAAGTTGCTGTTAGGTTTGTCCAACTGGCATTACTTCCTCTCAAAGTATAGGGACCATATCTAATGTGTGTTTATATTTCCTGTATTTATGTAGTGTTCAATAAGTTTTTGCTGATTGTTAAGAAAAAAGTGACCTGACTATATTCAATCCAACTGCCAAGAAATTTAAAACAAAAACCTCTGACTTGTCAAAGATATGACAGAAAGCAGTAAACAAACTGAATTTGTACTAGAAGAAAAAAATTATTACTTTGTACCATTTTGTGAAAAGTTACAATATATTTGACTTAATTGTCCCATGTTTCAGCAAAAGATAAACCCCTTTACATTGTGAATGCATTGTTGTTAGAAAGAGGCTTCATGGAGCCACCCGTAGCTCAGTGGGTAGGGCTCCAGCCACATACACCAAGCCTAGCGGGTTCCAAACTGGCCTGGGCCAGCTAAACAACAATGACAACTGCAACAAAAAATAGCTGGGCCTTGTGGCAGGCGCTGATAGTCCCAGCTACTTGGGAGGCTGAGGCAAGAGAATCACTTAAGCCCATGAGTTTGAGGTTACTGTGAGCTGTAATGCCATGGCACTCTACCCAGGGCGACAGCTTGAGACTCTGTCTCAAAAAAAGAAAAAAAAAAAAAAAGACAGGTATCCAATTTTTACTACCAATTATTCAATATATTTCATTTCAGCAGGTATTTAATGGGCACTTTATGCAAATTAGGCTGAGGAGAATAGCTTCTAACTACTGAATGTTGAAGTTAATTTGAAATAATAACTTTGGGCCTGGACACCTTTTTTTAAAAATGATAATTTAATTCGAGATATTGGACTGGGTGACTTATAAGCTCCCTTGCTTCTGTCATAATCAGAAATGGATGATACAATATATAGCACAAATGATATTATAATCTTTAAAAGAAAAAGCTGAGCAACTACATAGAAAACAAAGTTTAAAATAGGCAATCTTTTTTACACTTGTTTCCTTCCTTAGAGTAGTTTGTTTCCTCTTAGAAACGAAGAACTAGCTGCTTGCTGGTGAGAGAGTACATTGAGTGTGACTTGCCATCTGCTTACTACTGGATTCAAGATGTTTGAAAGTGAGACTTCCATTCAGAGATGATCTGAGGATTTAAGGAAAATTAAGGATGATGGAACCTTAAAGTTTATAAGTACCCATTTATGTAGTAAAGAAGTCTTCCCTCCATGTTGATAGTACTAATCTGGGCAAGAAAGGAGTAGATGACCACTTGTAAAGAATTATGTCCTTGGCCAGCACCGTGGCTCTCACCTGTAATCCTGGCACTCTGGGAAGCTGAAGTGGAGAATTGCTTGAGGTCAGAGGTTTGAGACCAGCAATTTCTACTAAAAATAATAATAAAAAAAATGACCTGGGTATGGTGGTATGTGCCTGTAGGCCAGCTATTGGGATGCTGAGGCAGGAGAATCATTTGAGCCCAGGTGATCAAGGTTCTGGTGAGCTATGATCATGCTACTGCACTCTAGTCTGGGGGACAGAACAAGATTCTGTCAAAAAGAGATATAGAGAGGGGAGGGAAGGGAAGAAGGAAGGGGGGGGGAGGAGAAGAGGGAGAGGGAGAGAGAGAAGGAAAGGAAAGGAAGAAAAAAAGAATTGTGTCTTTGGAAATTTTTATAGTCCTTTCTAATTTCAAGCATATACAGAAGTAGACAGAAAAATAGTAAAATGAACTTCCAAGTATTTAGTATTCAAGGATTCTTCCGTAATCATCAATTCACAATGTTTCTTTCATCTATACTCACACCCATTTTTTCCTCTCATAATAATTTTTAAAAATTTTAAATATTTACCATAATACATTTACCCAATCACCTATTGATGGATATTTGAATAGTTTCTAGAACATTTTTGATCATTACAAGTAATGTATGCATTATTAGCATTCTTATGTGAGTTTTTGAAGATAAATTCCTAAAAGGGGAATTGGGTCAAAGAGCATGCATGCATTCTTTAGTTTTTAAAAATGTCGTCAAGAGACTGGGTGCGGTGGCTCACTCCTGAAATTTTAGCACTTTGGTAGGCCAAGATGGGTGGATTGCTTGAGCTCAGGAGTTTGAGACCAGCTTGAGCAAGAATGAGACCCCATCTCTAAAAATAACCGGGTATTGTGGCGGGTGTCTGAGTCTTCTAGTCCATGATTGATGTAAGCTATTACTGCTGATCAACCTGGTTGCAGTAGTTTATTTAATAAACGTTCTATTATACCTTCATCATTTATTACCTGAAATACTTTAATAAAAAGAAATTTCCCCTTCTTTCTGTTTTTCATATCCGGTATATATGATCTCCTTAGTTAAAAATGCGATGACTTTGTTAACAACTATTTTTTCTAATGCACCATTTCCCAGTTGAATTGTACAGTTTCAACTTATTAGCAGACCAGGGTTTGTTGTTGTTTTGTTCAGCTTATGAACAAACACTTCTGTTGGGACTTATATACAATATTCTTTCTGGCTCTTAAGGACCTGTTTTGTAGGAATAGACTGTATGTATCCTGAGTTACTGCTTTACAACGGCAAATTACAATCTTGACTTTACTTTTTCCTGGCATAGTATTTTGTAATGCGTATATAATAATTGCTGATTTTTTTAAACAGCTTTTATTTATGGTACTGCTGTCTCTTATGCTGCTTTAAGTATAAATAAGAAAAATGATAAAGTTGACATAAAGTGTATTGAGTTTTGACTATTATTATTTTTCTTTTGTGTCTTGTTAGCTCTGTCTTCAGAATTCTTCTCAAATGAGATGATTTTTTTCTTAATGTCTGTCAGTGCATCTGTATTAAATGCTAATCTAACGTCACAGTAACTTTGTAGCATTTTCTAAGTATATGTATCTCCTAATAGAAGTTATTAGGAGATGCTTGGAATTGTCAGGGCTAAGTGAATGAATGGGGATAGGGGAATGAAGTTTATACACTAGTTGATCAGCCTAGAATTAGCCCTTGAAGGTGTAGAAATTTAGTGCCAGCATATGGAGAGCACGAATAAAGTAAATGCTGTGACTATAGCAGTCATTTAAATGGTGTAGCAGGCTGGGCATGGTGGCTTACTCCTATAATCCTAGCACTCTGGAAGGCTGAGATGGGTGGATTGACTGAGCTCACTGGTTTGAGACCAGCCTGAGCAAGAATGAGATCCAGTCTCTAAAAATAGCTGGGCATTGTGGCAGACACCTGTAGTCCCAGCCACTCAGGATGCTGAGGCAAGAGAATCACTTGAGACCAAGAGTTTGAGGTTGCTGTGAGCTGTAATGCCACAGAACTCTATTGAGGGTGACATAGTAAGACATTGTCTCAAAAATAAAAATAAAATAAATAAAATAAAATAAAACAGCACTCTACTAAGGGCGACAAAATGAGATTCTGTCTCAGATAAATAAATAAATAAATAAATGGCGTAGCAGAGCAGCTGATCTGTGCCACATGTATAGCAGGTCAAATTTTGAAGTGATTGGTTTTGTAATGGACTGTGTGTAATATAATGTATGAAGTGAAATAGCTATAAACAAAAATGACTACCCCCCAAAATAATGTTACTAATCATGTGGCCTATGGACTGTATAGTATAAAAACTACATGTTATGGGGGTTTTAGTTGGAATTTATAAAAGCTATGGCATTTGTTTGGGAAAAAATTTTTTTTCTGTCCTCTTTTACCTTCTTTATGTGCTGTTTTTTGGAATCTTTTGTTTTTTCAAACTGGTGAAGAATTAAATTTTAAGAATTGGGGCACTTTTCAATAATTAGTTTTCCTGGCATCATTTTATTTTATTTTATTTTATTTTATTTATTTATTTATTTATTTATTTATTTGGACAGAGCCTCAAGCTGTCCCCCTGGGTAGAGTGCTGTGGCATCACAGCTCACAGCAACCTCCAACTCCTGGGCTCAAG
>CAUYQV010184516.1:0-12535 GCA_963574575.1 Galagoides demidoff
GGGGTTCAGTGTACTGATTTGATATACAATGTGAAATGCTTACATTGAACTGATTAACAAAATTGTATTCTTTTTTATATTCTTTTAATAATAGTTTTAAAATATACCACTGCATCATACACATTAGGTGAGGTCCCCCCAAATACCCTCCTTCCCCTCCTCCCCTCCCTGTCCTCTTTCCTTCTACTCTCTGAACTATAGTTATGTTTTACCATTCATATGATTGTGTAGGTGCTTATATATTGATTTCATAGTAGTATTGAGTACATTGGATACTTTTTCCCCCATTCTTGAGATACTTTGCTAAGAAGAATATGTTCCAGCTCCATCCAGGTAAACATAAAAGATGTGAAGTCACCATCTTTTTATGGCTGCATAGTATTCCATGGTGTACATATACCACAATTTGCTACACTTTTCATGGATCGATGGGTTCTTGGGCTGTTTCCATGTCTTGGCTATTATGAATTGGGCTGCAATACACATTCTGGTGCAAATGTCTTTGTTGTAAAATGATTTTTGATCATCTGGATATATACCTAGTAGAGGAATTTCAGGATCAAATGGTGGGTCTACTTTTAGTTCCTTGAGTATTCTCCAGACTTGTTTCCAAAAAGGTTGTATTAGCTTGCATTCCCACCAACAGTGTAGAAGCGTTCCCTTCTCTCTGCATCCATGCCAACATCTGTAGTTTGGGGATTTTGTGATGTGGGCTAATCTTACTGGAGTTGGGTAATACTTCAAAGGGGTTTTGATTTGCATTTCTCTGATGATTAAAGATGATGAGCATTTTTTTCATGTGTTTATAGGCCATGCACCTGTGTTCTTCAGAGAAGTTTCTGTTCAAGTCTCTTGCCCACATAGAAATGGGTTATTTGTTCTTTTCTTATTGATTAGTTTGAGTTCTCTGTGGATTCTAGTTATCAGACCTAGAATCTAGTTATGTCAGAAGCATAACCTGAAAAAATCTTCTCCCAGTCTGAAGATTATTTGTTTTACTTACTGTGTTCTTGGTTGTGCAAAAGCTTTTTAGTTTGGTCAGATCCCAGTAATGTATTTTTGGTAATGTATTTTTGGGATCCTCCTCATAAAGTTATTTTCCCAGGTCAATTTCTTCAAGCATTTTCCCTGCACTCTTTTCTAGTATTTTTATAGTTTCATGTCTTAAGTTTAAACCTTTTATCCAGCGAGAGTCAATTTTTGTTAATGGTGAAAGGTGGGAGTCCAGTTTCAGTCTTCTACAGCTTGTCATCCAGTTCACCCAGCATCATTTGTTAAATAGGGAGTCTTTTCCCTACTGAATGTTTTTGATAGGCTTGTCAAAGATCAAATGACAATAAGTAGCTGGGTTCATCTCTTGGTTCCCTATTTTGTTTCATAAATCTACCACTCTGTTTTTGTGCCAGTACCATGCTGTTTTGATCAGTATAGATTTATAGTATAGCCTGATGTCTGGTAATGTGATACCTCCTGAATTATTTTTATATCTGAGTAATGTATAGGCTATTAGAGGTTTTTTCTGATTCCAAATAAAATGAAGCCCTAATTTTTAAAGCTCTTTGAAGCATGACAGTGGTGCTTTAGTGGGGATTGCATTAAATCTGTAGATTGCTTTGGGTAGTATGGACATTTTAATAATGTTGATTCTTCCCAACCATGAGCATGGTATATTTTTCCATTTGTTAACATCTTCAGCTATTCCTTTTCTCAGATTTTCATAATTCTGTCTGTCTGTCTCTCTCTCTCTTTTTTTTGAGACAGAGCCTCACTACATTGCCCTCAGTAGAGTGCTGTGGCATCACAGCTCACAGCAACCTCCAACTCTTGGGCTTAAGTGATTCTCTTGCCTCAGTCTCCCAAGTAGCTGGTACTACAGGTGCCCACCATAACACCCAGCATTTTTTGGTTGCAGTTGTCATTGTTGTTTGCCAGGCCTGGGCTGGGTTCGAACCTGCCAGCTCCAGTATATGTGGGTGGCACCCTAGCCACTGAGCTATAGGCACCAAGTCTCACAATTCCCCTTATTAATTTTCATCTTTCATGTCCTTTGTTGGGTAAATTCCCAGATATTTCATCTTCTTTGGCATTACTATAAAAGGAATAAAGCCCTTGACTGTGTTTTCAGCTTGACTATTGTTGGCATAAAGAGCTACTGATTTATAAGTATTGATTTTATATCCTGAGACGCTGCTGTATTCCTTGATCACTTCTAAGAGTTTTGTAGTTGAGTCCCTAGGGTTTTCCAGATATAGGATCCTATCATCAGTGAAGAGTGAGAGTTTGATCTCTTCTGATCTCATTTGAATATGTTTGATCTCCTCTTGTCTGACCGCAATGGCTAAGACTTCCATTACAATGTTGATAGCAGTGGAGACAGTGGGCATCCTTGCCTTGTTCCTGATCTGAGTGGAAATGTTTCACTTTTATTCTATTCAATATGATATTATCTGTGGGTTTGCTGTAGATGGCTTCTATCAGTTTAAGAAATGTCCCATCTAACCTTATTTTCTTAAGTGTTCTAATAATGAAAGGATGCTGGATATTATCAAAAGCTTTTTCTGCATCAATTGAGAGAATCATGAGTCTTTGTTTTTATTTTATTTATGTGATGTATTATATTTATAGATTTGTGTATGTTGAACCAACCCTATAACCCTGGAATAAAACCAACTTGATCATAGTGTATAATTTTTTGATGTGCTGTTGAATTCTGTTTGCTAAGATTTTTTAAAATTAAATCATAGCTGTCACATTAATGCAGTCATGGGGTACAGTGTGCTGGTTTTATATACAATTTGAAATATTTTCACCAAACTGGTTAACATAGCTTTCATAGCCATTTTCTTAGTTTCTTGTGTTAAGACATTTGTCCACATTTAGAAAGATTCACATGTACCCCCCCTTTTTTTCACATGTACCCTTGTAAGATGAACCATAGGTGTGGTACCACCAATCACCCTTCCTCTACCCATCCTCTCCCTCTCCCGTTTCCCCATATTCTTGGGCTATAATTGGGTTATGGCTTTCCTATGAAAGCTATAAATTAGTTTCATAGTAGGGCTGAGTACATCGGATACTTTTTCTTCCATTCTTGAGATACTTTGCTAAGAAGAATATGTTCCAACTCCATCCATGTAAACATGAAGGAGGTAAAGTCTCCATCTTTTTTAAGGCTGCATAATATTCCATGGCATTTGCTAAGATCTTATTGAATATTTTTGCATCGATATTCATTAATGATATTGGTCTATAGTTTTCTTTCTCTACTGGGTCCTTTCCTGGTTTGGGGATCAGGGTAATATTTGCTTCATAGAATGTGTTGGGAAGTATTCCTTCTTTTTCTATGCTTTGGAAAAGGTTGTATAATATAGGTACCAGTTTTGTTTGTTTTTAATTGACACATAATAATTGTACATATTTACGGGGTTCAATGTGATGTTCCAATGCCTGTGTACATTGTGTAGTGACCAAATCAGGGTATTTAGCATATTTATCACCTCATGTATTTATCCCACTTGTTTGGGGTAAGACAGTCAAGATCCTCTTTGTTAAATGTTTTGAAATATACAGGATTTTTAACCACAGTAACCTGACTGTGCAATAGAACACCAGAACATATCTCTCCCATCTAACCCTAATCTTGTGCCCATTGATCAGCATCTCCCATCTTCTCCTCCCCACTATCCTCTCCTGTCTCTGATAACCACTAGTCCACTTTCTACTTCTGTGAGATAAACTTTTTAAGATTCCACATATAAGTGAGATCATGTGGTACCTACCCTTCTGTGCCTGGCTAATTTTGCTAAACATGTTGTCTTCCAGATTGATCCATATTGCTGCAAATGATAGGATTATATGGCCAAATAGTATTCACTTGGGTACATATACTACATTTTCTTTAGCCATGGACACTTAGGTTGATTCTGTATCTTGGCTATTGTGAATAGTACTGCAATAAATATGGGAGGGCAGATATCTCTTTGACATACTGATTTCATTTTCTTTGCATATACATATATAGCTAGCATTGTGATTGCTGAATCATGTTGGTAGTTTTATTTTTAATTTTTTGAGGAACCTCCATACTGTCTTCCATAATGTCTGTATTAATTTTCATTCCCTTCTCCTTTCTCCACATCCATGCCAGCATTTTTTTTATAATAGCCATCCTAATGAGGATGGGTGATACATGTATTTTTTGCTGTGAAATTGTTTAAGTTCCTTATATGTTCCCTATAGTAACCCCTTGCCAGATGCATACTTTGCAAATATTTTCTCCCTTTTGGTAAGTTGTCTAGTCACTCTGTTGATTGTTTCCTTTGCTGTGCAGAAGCTTTCCAGTTTAACACAGGCTCATTTGTCTATTTTTTTCCCTTTGTTTCTTGTGCTTTGAGGTCTTATCCAAAGAGTCCTAGCCCAGACCAATGTCATGAAGTGTTTCCTTATGTTTCCTTCTATCAGTGTTACTGTTTTCAGTAATCGCATTTAAGTCTTTAGTTCATTTTAAGTTGATTTTTGTATTTGGTGGGAAGGATCTAGTTTTATTTTTTCACAGATGGATATAGTTTTCCCAACACCATTTGTCATAAAAACTGTCCTTTTACTTAATGTGTTTTTTGTGCTTTTGTAAAAAATCAGCTATAAAATTGACTGTAAGTGAATGGATTTATTTCTGTTTCTCTATTCTGTTTATTGGTCTATGCATGTACTTTTGTGTCAGGACCATACTGTTTTAATTAGTATAGCTCTGTAGTATATTTTTGAAGTCAGGTGGTGTGATGTCTCTAGTTTTGTTCTTTTTTTCTTAAAATGGACTTGTCTGTTTTTGGTATCTTTTTGGTTCTATACAGATTTTATAATTTTTTTTCTGTTTCTATGAAAAATGTCACTGGTATTTTGACAAGGATTACATTGAACCTGTTGGTCACTTTGGGTATTATGGACATTTTAACAACATTAATTTCTTAAATACATAAATGTGGGATATCTTTCCATTTATTTTTGTCTTCTTCAATTTTCTGTGAGAACTTTTCCAGGAGAGATTAGAATTTAAGTCAGTAGATGAGCAAAGACGTTTCCTTTCACCAATATTGGTTGGAATCATCGAATCTGTTGAGGGCTTGAATAGAATAAAGAAGCAGGAATATGACAAATTTTCTCTTTTCTCTCCTACCTTTGGATATTAGAGCTCCTGATTTTCAGGCCTTTGCACTCAAACAAAATTATGCCACCAGCCTTCCTTGTTCTTCAGTGATTTCTCAGCATCCATGATCTTATGAGCCAATTTCCATGATAAATCTCCTCTTTTATCTATCTATATCATCTATGTATATCTGTCTATCTATCATTTATCTATCTATATCTATCTATCTGCTATTGGTTCTGTTTTCTCTGGGGAACCCTAATACATAGCCTTTCTCAGTAAATAAGATTATCCCACTTGTTATATGTTTATTTTCTGTCTTCTCTAACTAAAATTTGAGTTCTAAAAAGAAAAGAATCATTTCTATCTTGTTTCTGGTATATGCTAGTCAATAGGCACGTAAACATTCAGTAAATATTTGTTGAATGAATGATTTGATAAAAGCAATAAGTACATGATTTCCCAAAGTAATAAATTTTATGAAGAAAATAAAGCAGCATGATTGTATCTCTAAGGCATTCAAGGTCAGACCTCAGTGGGGAAGAGTCAGCTGTATGAAAGTTTAGAGAGACAAATGCTGGCCCAGGTTGAAGAGGAGTCTATGGAGGCCAATGTGGCTGCACCATGTCAGGAAGCTGGAGAGTTGTGTGGGTGAACTAGCCACATGAGCCAGATAGTCTGGGGCAGGGATCAGCCAATTTTGCCAGTGAAGAGCCTAACAGTAAGCATTTGGGACATTATAGACTTTGCTCACTTCTGCTGTTGACAGAGAAAGCATCTGTGAATTATATGAACATAGATGGGTATGGCTGTGTGCCAATAAAACCGTCTACAAAAGACAGGTGTTGGGCTGGTTTGGGCCCGATGTAGGGCTCCACAGGCTGTGGGAAAGATGTTATGTTTCATCCTCAGGGCATCAGGAAATCTTATGGTCTGATTTTTATTTTTATCCAATCAGCCACTCTATGCCTTTTGACTGGAATTTAGTCCATTTACATTCAATATTATTGCTAGATACATAAGGACTTACTACTGATGAAATGCTGAACCTGGCAAAGCTTTCCTTCAGACATGAAGGAGAGGGAAAGTCTTTCCCAGACAAACAAAAGCTGAGGGAATTCATCACCACTAGACCCATCTTCCAAGAAGCACTAACAGGAATTTTCCTGTCTGAAGGAAGAGAATGCTAACATGCAAAAGATTTGTATTTTTTTTAAATTTCAGGTTATCATGAAAGTACATATGATTAAGTTACATCATTTGCATTTGTACAGTAAAGTCCTAGTTGTAGTTGAGTCCTTCACCTATGAAGAGTACCATATGCCCCTACTTTGTACTGGTTAGGTGAGAACTTACTGAACCCCTTTTCCCTTTCCCCCATCTTGAATTTAATTACTTTTCTTTCTTGTGGGCAATGTGTGTCTAAAAAACTATCACTCTGTAGGCTGAGAGAATGGAATGGAGGGGCAGGAAGAAGCAGATTGAATAGAGTGTTACTTCCTTTATCTGGATGGGGGATGGTAGTGATTGGGAGTCAGGCCGCAGCACTGAGGAAGTTGGTAGACAGCTGGGAGAGTTTCACATTTCTAACTCCCATGACTTGTTGCCCAATTTCTTTTCTAACTAGGCCAGAGGAGGCTCCAACACTGGTCAGATGCACCTAAATTTGTCTCCCTTATACACCTATCTCAATCCCTTCTGTTTATCACAATACTGTCTGCAAAATGGGTTGCTTGGGCTTTCCATAGTGTGGAAAACTGAAGGAGAACTCTGAACGAACTGTGCTGGGACCAGTGGTGGGGTGCCCCCTGACTACACCTACAACCCAAGACTTTGTTCGACAAGCTAGGGAGGCTAAGGAGTTCATGTGCACTCAGGAGGAAATGGGAGACACACACCACACACTACCATACACACACACAGACATACATGTAGACAAACACACGTGCATACATATACACACCTTTCACATACAAAAACACACAGACACACCCATATGTGTATGTTTAGATTAACCTAGGTTGAAAGCCTGTGTGGATTGGAACAGGTATCTCAGTGTCTCTGAGCCTTCCCTTCTTCAAATGGGATTCATAGAGCTTTGGTGAGGATCAAAAAACATGAGCAATTTATGCTTCAGCTCCTACATGCCCATTGTGGTTGACAATCTATATTATCCAATAATAACTATTAACTTATAATGTTATGAGAATATTAACTAGTATAATCATTACATTGCTTAATGTATGTAAAGGTTTAGACTATTGCCTGGTGCATGATAAACACTCAAAAATAAGTTATTATTAAATATTTTTTACAAGCATTACTGTATTATTAACAAATTTAATCATCATGTTAATCCTGTGGAAAAGGCATTATAATTAATAATGCAAAAAATTGTCAGGTAAAGTTTTCAACCATATTATTTTTGGATTGATTATGACCACAAACACTGGTGTGGTGCCCTAAAGTGTGTGTGTACATGTGCATGTCAATGTATTTCATAAATCATAATAGACTATGAATGGAAGGAGTCATTATTTTATCAAATTAGTTGTCAAGAAACAAACCCAATTTGGAAAAATTTCTCAATAAGACCATATATGATCTTAATGATCAGAGTATAAGTCAAGGGTGCTGTTAGGATTATCATCTCCTTTTTCTTTAGAGCTTGGTGGGGGACACACTGAAGCAGGCTGCATCAAAATGGGTCACTCTGAGAGTACAGCTGTATTTGGAGGTGATATAAGACAGGTCTGGGAGATGCAGGTATGGGTTCAAATCCCAGCTGTCCGTTAGTTGTTTCATCTTTGAGAAACCCACAATTGTTTTTGATCCTCAGCTTCCACATCTATACAATAGGCATAATAATAAGAGTACTTAATACTCTTTGGAGTATTTGGAGTATTCAGAAGATTAAACAGGTTAATCCTTATAAAGGTTTTATTAGTGTCTAGCATAAAGAAACTGCCCACCGAATTTTAGTTATTCTTAGGAAAGCCCACTTTATACTACAAAATGAGGCAGAAAAACTAGACATCATAAATACCCTGCTCTCGGACCCTAGATTTTCAGTCCTAATTACTAATCATCTGGGTATGTAAAAGCTGTGGTGGGCGCCATCTGTCACTCACCCCAATCCTTCATTCCTACTTTTTGTTGGAAGCATACCCTTTATCACTGAGACCAAGCCAAGCACTAACTCCCTGACATCTCCTGACAATGGTGTTTTTCTCAAGATCACTACTACAGTTACTGCACATCCTTATGCTGTTGTGAGAAATCGTCCTGAAAGTCACAAGCTGTGCTTGTTCTGCTGATCAACTCAGCACCAGCTTAGGGTGAGTTGATACTCACATACCTGTCCCAAAAGGAAACTTTAAAAATGCTGCTGCACCCATTCCCAGATCCTTCTTGCTAGAGAAAATCACTATCCAGTTCTTGACTCAGACTCTGCTTCCTTTTTTTTTTTTTTGGCCCCCTTCCCTCCCCCCACTTCTGAAATGTGCTTAGATTGTCCCCAGATTCTTCAGTTCATTTCTTCAGATTTACCTGCTCTATTAATTGGCTCTGCCCTGTGGGGGATTAAGCTGCTAGGACATTCATTCATTGATTCTGATTGATTAAGCATTCACTGCTACTGTTGTGGTTGATATTTATCATATAAGGACCCATTTCAAGCTTTTTTATGACTCCAGCCCCACTCACAATTTGTCTATGAGGTATTAAAATGAACAGGATAATCAATCATCCAGTAATCCAGTAATATTGATTGAATGTCATATTATGTGCTGAAGAAGCTATCTACAACAAAAGCAATTATTTATTGAAGCCACTATGTAGTGGGCACTTCATATAAATCATATTTATTACTCAAGTCCATTAAAGGAGGTACTTGTATCTCGTGTCTGCAAGATCTCCAGGTTCAGAGACAGTGAATCACTTGCTCAAAGACACAGCTGGTGAAAGTTGAAGTTGCGATTCCCACTCAGTTGATCTGACTCCAAAACCTACTTTCTTCTAACTGGCATGGCTACCTGGGAATGGCAACAACAAAAGAAGTAAGTAAAATATTTATAATTGAGTTGATGAGACA
This sequence comes from Galagoides demidoff, assembly GCA_963574575.1. Classification (NCBI taxonomy): domain Eukaryota; kingdom Metazoa; phylum Chordata; class Mammalia; order Primates; family Galagidae; genus Galagoides; species Galagoides demidoff. Next base: position 9,237 of record CAUYQV010184516.1, read on the forward strand.
AACCTTCACATATGAAAACACATAAACTACAAGTGAGTGAAAAGTATCTCTTGCTTTGTAAATGTTCCCTCAGAGAAGGAATGCATGAAGAAAGAAAAAGAGAAACATGCAATTGTTGGTGTGATCTTAGGAGCTAAGTTCTGCGTGTTTAGAGAGAGGACAGGGCAGTGTGGGCTCGGAAGGTTAGCTCCACGGAGAAGAAGCAGCTTGGGACAGACGTTGAATGAGAGTAAATGAGAGGAGCTTTAACTCTCACGGCCTCTTCCTCCTCTCTTCCTCCATCATTCTCGTCATTATTGCCGTCACCATCCTTGCTGTGTTTATGAAAAGTGAGCCTTTACTGATTGGTCCTGAGAATGGTGTCAGGGAATGAAGATATATTGGCAGGGTTTCTTTGACATAAAGGACCTTAAGTTCTGCTTGGAAAGACAAGACATGTGCCAGTATTTTTTTTTTTTTTTCAATAAGTGGCAAGGTCTATCTCAAAGTAGTTTTAGCAAAAAGAGAAAGTTACTGAGACATATAACCGGAAAGTCCATGGTCCATATTGGTCTCTGGCAGAACAGCTGAGTGAGTGAGCACGTGTCCTGGCCTCCTTCCTAATGGCTAATTCAGGCTCCATCCACACGGGAGGTGAAGTGGTCACTGGCAGCCCCAAATTCATAGTCAACTGGTTTGGTACAAAATCAGTTCTGTCCCAAATGTACATTAAAAGTCCCAGGAAGGGCTCGGCGCCTGTGGCTCAAGCGGCTAAGGCGCCAGCCACATACACCTAAGGTGGCGGATTCGAATCCAGCCCGGACACGCCAAACAATGATGGCTGCAACCAAGAAATAGCCCGGCGTTGTGGCGGGCACCTGTGGTCCCAGCTACTTGGGAGGCGGAGGCAGGAGACTCACTTGAGCCCAGGAGTTGGAGGTTGCTATGAGCAGTGAAGCCATAGCACTCTACCCAGGGGGATAGCTTGAGGCTCTGTCTCAAAAAAAAAAAAAAGTCCCAGGAAGGACGTTGGCTCAGCTTATGTCACATGCTTCACCTTGTAACCCATTTTGGTCCATTGAATGAGCCACTCTGATTGGCCAGACTGGACAATACAAACTGGGTGATGCCCTGGGCAGGAGAAGTGGGTCAGGGCCTATCTTGTGGAACCCTCATGCAGTTCTGATACAAACGAAGAGGGAAGGGGACGGTAAGCAGTCACAAGCCCAGATGCCATGTGTCAGGGCACAGAATGAGATGTTCATCTTAGCTTGCCTGTGGCTCCTGTCGGGGGAGGCAGGAAGGACTTTGCAGTGGGGAGGTGAGGTGTTACACAAGCAGCAGTGTCTGAAACAGCGCTGCTTCCAAAACTGGCCTTTCCTATGACTGGGTAGAGGGTCCATTCAGCCAAATCCACGTCTCTATTGCCAGGAGTGACAGCCAAGTCCATGGCCTTCTTGTGAAAGGATTCCCCTTGTTTCAGCTCACTGGCTCTGGGAGACAGTGTATCCCTTCACTCATTCTCCTTGACTGCCCATGCAGAACTCTTACTTGGGTGCTGGCATTTCCCTCTGCTTCTCTGCTATATTTAAAAGGATACTTACATTCTTCCTTAACAATGAGGCTTTTTCATGAGCCTGAGTGTTGAATTCTAGCTGTACTATTTCCCAGGTGTGTGATCTTGGGCAAATTATTCAACTTTTCTGAATCTTTGTTTTCTCAGTGGTAAAATTTGGAGAGGTGTCATCTACATTACAGAATTATTATGAAGATGAAATTGGCTCGTGCATAAAAACACACCGTAGAGGGTCTGACATTTTCCTGGCCTTTAAAAAATGCTGGTTCTGATGTTATTGTGATGAGGACAATAAGGCTGCTGCTGATGACATCACCAGATCAATGCTAAATTGTTAACAACATTAGTCTTCTACTCTGAAAGGTCCTGAGCTCACATCTAAAAAGGTGCTTGCTCCAAAATGTATTTGTTTCTTTCACTTAGCAACTGGCAAAAGCAATCTCAGCTGGGACAGTAATTTTATCAGCCAAGGTTGTATCTTTTTTTCTCAGCTGTGCAGTCTCCTTGAAAACTTTAAGACTCATGTCAGGGCTAAGTTGAAATAGAACAATGTCTTTAAGCATAACTGAGAGCTGGTCCTGGCAAAGAAATTAAAAGCAAGAGTTTTGGAGTCTGTCAGAATGGGGTCAAATTCTGGTTCCACCACTAATTAACTGGGTGACTGGAAGTGTTACTTCAGCCTTTTGGGTCTTGGGTTTTCTTATTGATAAAGATATATATAGATAGATAGACAGATAGATAAAGATATATAAATATCTTTATATATACACACATTTCCATATGACACACACAGATATACATGTTTATAATGGAGATAATATGTAATACCCACTGCATCATGCCATTTACTGTATTAAATTAAAAGAGATAAGGGATAAAGTGCATAGTTGATGCTCAAAGCAGGGCTAAGTGGGAAAGCCAGACAAGAAATCAAGACTGCCCGGCTCTAAATTTCCAGCCCTTTGCACTTAGCACCTTGGTGTCCATGAGACTGCTACTTGTTCCCTATAAAATTTGGGGGAGATCACTTCCCCTACTGAGTTTCTAATTGGTTAGCTCCCTAAGAAGCTGGGAAACATTCAGCCTAGCCTTGCAATTCTCTGAGCAAGTGTTACCCAGAAAAAGAGCTAGATATTTCAAACGTATTTAATCCTTGATCTGGAGGACATCAGAGATGACCAGCAAGAAGCATTTTGAGGGCTGTGGACACAGTGCATGTCTTTGGAAGGGGAGGGAGGTGCAGCTCAGAGGTGAGCATGATCTGGGGGCTCTGCAGCAGCACTCATGTGGAGGCCTGTGCTGTGGTTGATTACAAGCTCTGCCCATGCTGTTTTCTCTCCTCCTGGGCTTACTGACGCCACTGTGCTATCGTCTCTGCTCACTGGGACTGCTTGAGCATCACCAACAGAAACAGCATTAGGTGTGTGGCCAGCAGTGTTCCTGGGAGTTAGCAAAATTGTACTGCTCAATATGAAGGGCTCTGGGTGGCCTTGTTCAAGGTGTTTAACTTCCCTGGGTCTCAGTTCCTCAGTAAAATGAGGATCAGAATAAACCTTCATCATAGCATTGCAAAGAGCATTGAATTAAATGCAGTCTTGAGGTCTATTGTACAGGGGTACAAATGAAACTCTCTAAGAGTACAATCAGAACGTTTTAAAACAATAACTGAGAAAATGACATGAAGGCTGTGTTGGTCAGTTTGATGGAAGTATTTTGGATTGCATGTGAAAACCCCACACTGTAC
>CAUYQV010184517.1:0-29446 GCA_963574575.1 Galagoides demidoff
ACATAATCTCCTAGTCATCATCAACTACCTCCAAAAAGACAACCCCTTCTTGGTGTATTTATTCTTTGACATATGGAAGATAAGTATCCAATTTGGCAGTGTCAATGTCCAAAGAAACCATTGCTATTTCCTTTAATAGAAGTATTCCTTCCTTGGCCAAAAAAAAAAACTCATAGACCCCACAATTATGAGAGTAAGAAACAAAAATTTTCACTAGTGGATCACTAGATATAGTAATGAATGGAATTACTCTCATTTTACACCCTTTGACTCTTGAAGCCATCAATCTTTCCTTTAAGGGGGAAAAAAAAGCACCACAGAAATAGTATATACCACAACCTGGAAGACATCTCAGGTTCACAAGGTGATGTCACACAGCTGGTGACATAGCTACATCACCAAAAGTCCATTTCAGCATTTTGTCAGGTAATATTGTAAAGTTATTTAATTATATGAGCATCAGCCACACATTTTGTTTTCTGTAAGATCAATATCTATTTTATTGTAAATAAAACAATCATCCTTCCTTGATAAAAGAGGGCCTGTATGATCACCCTACCAGAAGATAGAGGGCTGACTTATCTACTCATGTGCCTTCCAGGATTAGTGCCAGGTTACAGATTCCATTTAATGCTCGCAGGCTAGTTTGTTAGGCACTCAGAATAGCTGTTGCCTCAGTTAGTGAACACCCATGTTGCTGAGCCCGTGTGTGACCATCAAAGCTATTCTCTTTATGGCATTAAAGAACCACATGGGAAAGACACATCAGTCATTTTATTCATTGAATCTCCTCAGTGAGGATTCACATAAGATACAATATTTTCATAACTTATGTCCATCCCTGAACCTTTTCCTCCTTGTCACCAGTTTTCCAATCATGTTTCTTAGAAGTCTCTAATCTTCTCTCCTTCTAGATAAAAATAAACAACAGTTGTACGACTTAAAGTGCTGCCTCCAGGGAATTCCTCTCACCACTGTTCCTCAAGACCACAACAGAATGGTGTTATAAAGCTTAGTAAAGTACTTTGGGGTAGTAACAGCATATCAAGCAGAACTACTAGTTAACAAGGCCTGAAATTTTTCATCCTCAGTCTCTTGGTTACAGGGAACTTCCTGCTAGGCCGTGAATGTAGATTGAGAGAGGAAGGATAAGATTAGAAGACATGGAGATTTTGACATGTTTCTGCAACTTAATTTTGTCTTGAGGGACACTGCACAATGCTTTTGTCAATCTATATTATCTTGCGGAAATTCCCTAAAATCATGCACGTAGCTCTATTTTGTTTTTTATAGCTTCATTTTATTTCATGATTTGGGTATGCCAAACTGTATGCATCTTGCTATTCATGGATATTCATTTTATTTCCAGTTTTGCTATATGTATAAGCATTGTTCACATAAATATGCTTACACATAAGTACAAAAATGATGCTTTTGGCTTGGCACCCGTACCACAGTGGTTATGGTGCCAGACACATACACCGAGGCTAGAGGGTTTGAACTCGGCCCAGGTCAGCTAAACAACAATGACAACTGCAACAAAAAGTAGTCAAGTATTATGGCCGGTGCCTGTGATCCCAGCTACTTGGGAGGCTGAGGCAAGAGAATCTCTTAAGCCCAAGAGCTTGAGGTTGCTGAGAGCTGTGACACCATAGCACTCTACCCAGGCAACACTGTGAAACTCTGTCTCAACAACAACAAAAGAAAAAATGATGTTTTTGTTTCTGAAAGATATATTTGAAAGAGAATTCTTGAGTAAAATAATATACTACATTTTTAATTTCAGTACTTATCAAAAACCCACCAATCTTTTCAAAACAGCTGTGACATTTCACATTTCTATTAGAATTCTGAGTGAGTACTTTTTCCCTATATCCATTGCAGCAATAGGCATTGTAGGTCTTTTCAATTTTGACCAATTTAATGTATTTCATTAATATTTGTCTGCTACTCAGTTAGACCATGAATTTTCTTATAATTGCTATTTAGATTTGTTTTCTGTGAATTATCTATTCCTGTGCCTTGCAATATTTCATTGATAATATGCCCTTTTTCTTATCAATCTTTATAATATATTGTATATTATAAATATTCAACCCTTTATCATCTGTTTACACATATTTTTTTCCCATGTATTTTTTAAAATTACTTTTTAAAATAATTTTTTTTTCAAAATTTTACACTTTAATAAAAGTCACTTTGTCTACTTTTTTAGTGGTAGAGCTTTTGGTTTTCTAGTTAAGCATTCCAGAGACTACATGTCTGCAACCATATTCTTTTGTAATATTTTAATTTTTTACTTTTGTTTACATAAGTTTTTAATCAATCTAGAATTATTTTGTGTTCATGGAAATGAAGTGATCCATTTATACAAGATTATTTGTTAAATAATCTATCCTCTTTCTACTAAGTTAAATACAACTACCCTAGAACCTTCATAGTTGATCACCTCCTACATGGACCAGCTACTGAAGTTGGCCTAATTTTCATACACCGGATGGCACCACATGTACATGTCAGGATGTACATCTAGTTTCTTATGTTCATCACCTCCATACATTAAATGGTTTGTTACATTCTCTTGGGTGGTCAACTTAAAGAGGTTCTACTGTATCATTAATTAAGAATACTATATTAAATTTTATTTATGCTGTGGGTAATTTTACATTCTCTATTCTATTGTGACACATTTACCTATTCCTACACTGATTATTATTATTTAGATTACAATGTCTTAAGCATATGTTCTGATATCTGAGAAGGAAAGGTTTCCTTTCTTGATCTTCATAATCCTTTCCCTGATTAATTTCAGATATTTAGTTTTTTACATAAACTTGAATATTATTTTACTCAGTTAAATCAATTATAATTGATGGTAATCCCACTGAATTTGTTAACTTAAAGACAATTGAATTTTTATGGTAGTCTTCCTATTCAAAAGCATGACCTTTCCATTTGTTCAAAAATGTTTTATATGCTTACTAAGATATTACACGTCCTCTCATACAAGTCCTATGCTTTTTTGCCAATTACTCTTATGAATTATATGTTTTTCTTTATCTTAATTGGAATGTCTTTAGTCTCATTTCACATCCTAACTCTTCAGTTTTGTAGCTTCCTCAATATGGAGAGAATTATGTTTGTCCTTCATTCCAGTAGCAGCTACTGTTGATTTAATTACTGTTAATTATTTAGTTACTATTAATTTATGAGCACCCAACTTCATCACTACTGGGGTTCCTTCAATAATTATTCTCTTTATGCTAAAACTTTACATCTTTTTCATCTGGAAAAAATAGAATAAAAATATACTTACATTCACAGGCTTATTGCAAGAGATCAATATCATCTGTGTAAATAATTAAGACTGTGTGTGACATTTAGTAAGGGCTCAATAAGTATTGTCATCACTAAATCATCATCATTGTAATAATTTTGTTCCTTTATCAAATCTATTTTATTTATTTATTTATTTATTTGGAGACAGAGTCTCAAGCTGTCACCCTGGGTAGAGTGCTGTGAAGTCATAGCTCACAGAAACCTCAAACTCTTGAACTTAAGCGGTTCTCTTACCTCAGCCTCCCAAGTAGCTGGGACTAGAAGCACCTGCCACAACGCCCAGCTATTTTTAGGTTGGACTTGTCACTGTTTGGCAGGCCCAAGCTGGATTCGAACCTGCCAGCTCTGGTGTACATGGCTGATGCCCTAGCCACTTGAGTTACAGGTGCCAAGCCTCAAATCTATTTTTAAATTGCTGTTATAGGCCAGAGGGTGTGGCTCATGCCTATAATCCTAGCAATCTGGGAGGCAGAGGCAGGTTTGTTTGCCTGAGCTTACAAATTCGAAACCAGCCTGAGCCCGAGCCAGATCTAAAAATAGCTGGGCATTGTAGCCAGTGCCTATAGTTCCAGCTACTTGAGATGCTGAGGCAGGAGAATCCTTTAAGCCCAATAGTTTGAGGTTGTTGTGAGCTGTGACACCATAGTACTCTTCAGAGAGTGACAGTTAGACTCTGTCTCAAAATAAATAAATAAATTGTGGTTATTAACTTTTCAATTCATGTATTTCTCATGCTTCTTGCTTGATTTTAAATTCTTAATTATAAAGAACATTATTTTATACTTTTGGATATCAATAATACTAAGCACAGAATTTGGTGATTATTAACGAATGTAGCACTTAATACAAATGGCCAGGGCTTGGCGCCTGTGGCTCAAATGGCTAAGGCACCAGCCACATACACCTAAGGTGGCAGGTTCAAATCTAGCCTGGGCCCGCCAAACATCAATGACAGCTGTAACCAAAAAATAACCAAGTGTTGTGATGGGTACCTATGATCCCAGCTACTTGGGAGGCAGAGGCCGGAGACTCACTTGAGCCCAGGAGATAGAGGTTGCTGTGAGCTGTGATGCCATAGCACTCTACCCAGGGGGATAGCTTGAGACCCTGTCTAAAAAAACAATACAAATGGCCAGATATAAATATTAGGAGGATATTTAGGTAGGGACAAGAAAATGATGTTTATATCAGTGAATCATACTCTTGGACTCCATAGATACTCCTGCTTTGTTCCTGGCAATATTCTTAATGCCCAGGTCAATGTGTGGGCCAAACTAAAGACTAAATAAATATCCATTGAATAAATGATGATGTGCACAAGAATGGAGAAGCATGAATCCTATGTACTCAACTTTGATATGAGGACAATTAATGACATGGAGAAGGTAGAGCAAAGGGAGAGCAGAGAGAGAAAGAAGGAGGGAGGGGTGGGGGGGAAATAAATGATGTGTAAGATTTTGCAAAATTTGAGACATTAATTGGAAAGTCACATCAGGAATATTCAGCTCTTTTATTCAGTGCTGCAAATCCCTGCCTTACTCTTTCTTGACACTGAGTAGCACTGTTAGGGAATTTCACATATTGGTGGAAATTGTCATTGCTTCTCTCTATCAGCTTACAAACTTTTAAGATACATAGATTCATAAACACTTATATATACATACATGCACACGGAGCATATACGCATAGTTATATAGAAACATATGAGTAAAGTAGATAGAACCAATTGTCACATTAGAGAATATAGATTTCTGAGACTGGAAATTTAAGAGTAAGAATCAAGAAGGTGGTGCTATTTGAAGCAGGACTTGAAAGTATTTGAAGCCAAGAAGAAGAGGTAGGAAGTTTCTAGAGGTAAGAAAATAATCATATAAACAAAAAAATTCAAAGTGGAAATTGTCATAGTTCCAAAAGGCTAGGTTAGTTCAAGCAGAGGTTTTGCACTGAAGAATAATCACTGCCACATGAGTGGGAGCCCGGAGAAGTGACCCCAGCCCTGCCTGCTGCACCCCATGTGCCTCTCAGCTGCGTGTCTGCATTCGGATGTCATATGCTTTCAAAGGATGAAATACACACAGTCAGCATAACACATGGGAGGGTCCATACTCTGCTGCTCTCACAGTCAAATGAATGTGGATCCCAGATTGTAGACAATACAGAGATCCAGCAGACCCTCCTCCCAGAATAAAAGCAATAATCTCTAAAGATTGGGAGAATTCTAAAGATTGGATTGTATTATTAATCCATAGGCTGTTAATGAAAAATAAATGCATTTATTACAATAACTCTAAGCCCTATCTTTTGTTTTATTTATTCTTTCAGTTGAACACATTTCAAGACAACGGGGTGGGGGGAGAGAGAAAAACACTGCTTATCCTCTCTTATCTCCTTTCTAAATGTGTGCTGCCAATTTAATTCCCACTTTGAGTTTTTGTGTGACTATGATGAGCAGTGGGGAGAATGTCTCCCTAATATAGTGTTCTGTACACTGTGTCCTGACTATAACATAGAAGGTTGCATAATAATGATCTATTATGACATAAATAATGGCCTGAAATTTCAGTTGACAAAGGCTGAAACTGTGAAAGTACAATTAGATTGCCTAGGGACATAGCAAAATTAAATGAGGGCTGGTTTGAATCTAGCCATCTACTCATATTCAAAGTTTAGCCAGAAAAACAACCACCATAGAAAGGAAATAGAGGGATATAGACAAAATAGAGTAAGATCGTGCTATCAAAGCTCCTGAACTGGCTCTGGGTCCTCAGGTAGGTGGGTATCTATTGGCAGTTTTTCCCAGTTGTACAGCTTTCTTTCAAAAACAGCTTTTTAGATCAAACAATGACACATAAATAAGTTTGTCATTTATTTTGGATATTGGTTGATTTACAAATGAGGTAATAAGTTTAAACTGGAGTAATAATATTCTAGGGCTGGTCTCTCAACTAGAACACATGCTGAACACACATCTCTATTTAAAAAAACAAAAAACACTGTGAGGCATATAGCTTTAAATCTCCTTGGGGTACATATTTCAGTACAGCCAAACTCTGCTTAAACATTAGATGTAATTATCAGATCCCACTTTTAGAATGTTAACTACCACCAGCATCCACTTAGGACCAGAGTCCTTTTTAAAGGATTTACGAAGGTAGAATCAAAGAATATCAGGTCTGAAAAAAAAAATTAGTGTTCATTTAAGCCTCATTTCACAGACAAGCAAATTGTGACCCCAGAAGTTCAGAGAATTTCTCTATGCCACACAAGTCATAAGAGGAGGAGGAACAAGACTCCTTAGGAATCCAGGATGGTGATATTATTTCTTATAGAACTCAGATCCCTAAGATAAGGAGCTATCAGGTTTGAAATGGGCCCTCTTGGTGGGAGTTATTAGGAATTGGATGGTTTGTCCATGTCAGACCAATGGTAAAAATGAGTGTTTGTTTTTTAATGAGCTTTTTCAATGTCTTTTAATGACCTTTTTGTCCCTAAATAATGTAGTGAGTATAAGCCACCCACTTGGAGGATTTCCAATTTTCCTGATGGGAATAAAGACAAGGGTGCATACTCTCCCAAACTAGTTAGGTTGATAATACATTTGGCAGCTGACAGATTTTAAGGAAATACAGGGAGGCATGGAAAAGTTTCTCCTCCCATCTAATACGCAATTGTTCCTTTTGCCTTGTCAACTTTTGGCTCAGTCAGGGTTTCCTTTCAGAGATGGGTTCACAGGGCAAAAGTGAATGTCATGTTGTCCTCTTCAGCTTGTTTCTTTGTTCTATCACGGGCTCTGAAAATTTAGTCTCAACCCTTTGAAAATTCTTTCAGTCTTTCGTTTTCTAAACTATGCTACCTTAAGAAACTATTTATAAACTTCCTTGTGCACATTTGTGTTTGTCTTTAAGCTACTTTTTAAAGATGGAATTGTTGGACTAAAGATTATTTTAAGCTTTAATTATGGTAAAAACATCTATAAAGATTTCACCTATTGGCTCGGCGCCTGTGGCTCAATCTGCTAAGGCGCCAGCCACATACACTTAAGGTGGCGGGTTGGAATCCCCAGCCCGGGCCCACCAAACAACAATGATGGCTGCAACCAAAAAATGGCCGGGCATTGTGGCGGGCTCCTGTGGTCCCAGCTACTTGGGAGGCGGAGGCAGGAGACTCGCTTGAGCCCAGGAGTTGGAGGTTGCTATGAGCTGTGATGCCATGACACTCTACCCAGGGGGATAGCTTGAGGCTCCGTCTCAAAAAAAAAAAGAAAAGAACCTATTTATAGTTCTACCAACACTACATAAGTATTCATATGTTATCCCACATCTATATTCTGTTACCCATATTAACACAGTGTATTTTCTCTCATCATGAATTTTTGACCTGTTTTCCTGATAATACTGGTGAACTGGGCGATGTTATACTATATATGAGCAAATATGGGAAAACCTGCAGTATATATTGTTAAATTTTTTCAAAAGCCCTCAAATAAAGAACATACTAACATTAATTTTCTCAGAAAGATATATGCATATACATGTTTGTACAAGCAGAGAATGCTTTGGAATGACATACACAAAACCCAGAAAGCATGGTTGCCCTTGTGAAGATGTATGACAGATTTAGAGATGGAATAGAAAGAAAACTTTCTTTTCACATTATGCCATTTGGAAACTTGATTTTTCTTGATTTTTACCATATGTATGTGTTACACATTTAAGTATACGACAGTTATATTTACAAACTAAATAAATAACATATTAAATGGAAATGAGGAAAAAGAAGATGAAATCAGAGAGCTGTCAGTGATTTGCTCCCCAAGCAGCTAGTGGGACCTGAAAACAGATTTTTTTGGTTGCACTATAAGTGAATAGCAGAAGTGATCAGACTTACTGTGCTGGTAACCACACCCCCGGTGACTGGTAATTCCACACTCTTCTCTCAACCTGTGCTTGTCTGTGCAGAGACCTTGAGGCACGCAAGTCGCACGAAGTAGATTCCCAAGGCCCAGCTAGGAGGAAGTCTTCCTCAGAGAGGCAAAACACAAAACAACACAGAACTTAACTCATATGTAATAACTTTTGTTGCTGTGTATGCCTAGAAATATTATTCATTTATTATTCGCATAATAATAGCAGAAATAAGTAAAAGAATTTTAAGCATGAGCAAAAAAGTGAAATTGCCTAAAAACCCACCATTCATAGATACAAATATTAATATTTTCATTTTCATGCATATGCTTATATGTTATAGATGTCACAGGATCCACATGCTTTTGAAATTTTTACATATATCAGCTTTTATATATTTACTTCATTTATTATTACCCGCTTGAGATAATACAGTTTTAAGAATATGTTTATAAATATACTACCAGTTATCTTAAAGAATGCTCTTAGTGGAACTAAAATTTATGTTGAGATCCAAATGATTTGGGGTCATTGGATTTTCAATAAGTACGATTGAAGTTCAGTTTTCTCATTTTCTCAGTATTTGATAGGGTTTTGATATTAGGGTTATGCCAGGTTTGGAAAAGCAATTTGTAAGCCTGTGTGTGTGTGTGTGTGTGTGAGAGAGAGAGCATGTGTGGCCGTGTATGCATGTATACACGTGTTCTTCCATAGTTATTATAATATTTAGTTTTCTATTCCTTCCTGGCTTCATTTTAATAATACACGTTTATCCACAACATACCTAATTCAAGGAAATTGCCAAATGTATACTTTCAAACTCTCTAGTTTTCATACACACCCTCTCGGTTTCCAAAATTAGTCAGGGTGAGATGTGGGAAATTCTTTTTGTTCCTGTTTTGCTTGATTGCATCCGTATATTTAAGTGACTTTTTTTAGGAATCAACTATTAAACTTCCTTATTTACATTTAACAATTCACTTAGTTTTATAATTCTGTTCCTTGACAGTTTCTGGTTCTCTTACGTATCTTTATTACTCGTTTTCTCTTACATATTCCTTTTTTTAAAACTCATGAATGTTTATCTTCTTTCTCCTATTTTATAGTAATGAAGGCTTTTAGGATTAGATTGCATTATTGATCAACATTAAACATCATTTCATAAAGCAAAGATATGTGGTATGAATCTATAAGGCCTTGAAAATCATTTACAATTTAAATACATGTTCAAAGTCACATAAAATGTAGTAAACATTTAATTATACAAAAATCTCCAAAGTGCTGTAAACAAATGGAGTGTATAAAACATGACACTCTAATGAATTTGACCCATATAAAAGGAATACATAAATGATAAATAATAAGATAACAAATTATCAAAAATTTACATTTTGAGACTTTGGGAGAACATTAGGAAATAAACTTTACTGTAAAAGAGTCCTTCAAACAAAATATTCATGAATAATGGATCTGAGTTTAAATTTGTGATCATTTCTTAAAAAAAAAATCTTTGATGAATCTGAATATTAAAGTATCTCATTAAGAAAATTTTTAAAAGGCAATTTAGGCCAGGTGCAGTGGTTCACTCCTATAATTCTAGCACTCTAGTAGGCCAAGGCAGGTAGATTGCTTGAGCTTAGGAGTTGGAGACCAGCTTGAGTAAGAGCAAGACCCTGTCTCTAAAAATAGATGGGCATTGTGGCATGCATCTATAGTAGCAGCAACTTGGGAGGCTTAGGCAAGAGGATTGCTTGAGTTCAAGAGTTCAAAGTTGCTGTGAGCTCTGACACCACAGCACTCTACCCAGGGCAACAGAGGGAGATGCCATCTCAAAAAAAAAAAAAAATTAGAAAAAATTATCAATAAAATCTCTTATTCCCATTTTTCATTCTTTTATATGTTTACCTCCCCCTTCCACATTTCTTAAAGTATGATATAAATTCAGCTGTGAAAACAGAAATAAATAGCACAAAGGTGACTTGGGAACTGTATACATCATCAAAGCTCTTCTTTGTCAAAACATAGCTCTGTATATTTTCATAAAACTATTGACTATCAGCTGCAAATTTATTATATAAACCTAGTATCAGAGGCAGGAGTATGAAATGCTATATTGCAAGAATTCAACATAATTAACAAGCACATAAATAAAAATAACAAAAACAGAACTTTAGGATTTTATTTGGTAATATCAAATAAATATTGATTTATATCAAATGTCATTCCATCCCTTGCAAATGGGTCTTTGAAGAAACTGAATTTCTTCTCTAGGTCCAGCCATTGTTGAAACATATTGGATAGTAAGTAAAATTTAACATAAAATGAAAGAACTTATGACAAAAATACATGAACTTTTAATGAAAGAACTTGTCCTTTCTATCTCTTACCTTGTCCTTTTAAACAAACATTGATTCTTGTGAATTGACAGCAAATTTTAGAAGAAACAACATTTGTAGTCAAATCTATCACATCTTCTAATGTGGTGGTCATTATGAAATGTGTGTGTTACACTTACTATCACAGAGATGAAAAATAAACATCAATAATCTGTACCTTTTTTCTGTTACTAATCCTCAGGGATTTAAAAAAACATTTATTTGAAAAATGTTTACATTAATTCTCTGGACCTAGGCACTATTGCAAAAACGCGTATAATAGACAAGCAATCATTAAATGTCAAAACAGTCGTTTGCCATTTTTATTCAGTTGAATTTTTAAAATAGCATAAATCTTTAGAAGTGAAACAAGAATGTTATTTAAATCAGGAGGGAGTGTCATTTCTTTCTAATGCCCTTGTCAAACAACTACTCTACTGTGGTACAACATGTAATTCTGAAATGCCATGAATTAATAAGAGATGTCCAAATCCTGCAACACAGTATGGTTTTTACCCCTAATAATGGCCTTAGTTGTTTTTTTTTCTAACTTATATATGGTAAATTGATAACACTCTTTATAACAGAAATTAGAAGGAAAAGATGAAAATGTACAGTGTGATAAAAAAAGTGAAGAATTATTTACTCTCATAGATTTATCTGTGTACACTTAGTCAATACATAACCAATTTGAATTATTTTTTACTGAACTTCAGAAAAGTTTGGGATAAACTAAGTAGAAATTGAACTCTAGCCAAGAATTTATGTTCTAATAGGTATAAAATGTGGTAAGTAAATGCTATGGACTAAATATGTGTGCTCCCTCTCCAAAATTGAAGTTGAAGCCCTGCCCCTGGTGTGACTGTAGCTGATGATGGCGTCTGTAAGGAAGTTATTAAGATTAAATGATATCATAAGGGTAGGGTCTTGATTTCATAGGATTAAGGTCCTTATAAGAAGAGATAGCTGAGAGCTCTCCCTTCCCTTCCTCATAGTATTATTGGAATTTCATTCTTTAGTAGGTCCTTGATCTAGGGCAGCAGTTCTCAACCTGTGAGTCACGACTCCTTTGGGGGTCAAATAACTCTTTCACAGGGGTCACCTAAATACATCCTACATATCAGATATTTACATTATAATTCATAAAAGTAGCAAAATTACAGTTATGAAGTCGCAACGAATATAATTTTATGGTTGGGGGTCACCACAACATGAGGAACTGTATTAAAGAGTTGTGGCATTAGGAAGGTTGAGAACCACTGCTCTAGGGTATTTGAATAATGAACCCAAGGACCACAGATCAGTGGTAAGACAGGATCTATTGGAGAAAAAGGAATACAGAAGGAGTAAAAAGCACCAGAGCTTCTGGCAGAGGGAAAGACCCTAGTGGGAAGTCTCCACACAGGTCTTGTGTTTAGGGGTATAAGGTCTTGAGAATTATATTTGGCCAGAACTTGAAAAGTGGAAACACTTTTTCAGTGTTAATGAGTGTCATTGACAAATGCATTAATGCAGTCCCTCCAGCTCAGGGCTTTCCTTTCATGATATTGCCCAAGCCTAAGAAAACTGGGGTCCCCTGTGCGGCTTTGAATGGGGAAACCCTGTATCACTAGCACAGGGAATAAGGAAAAACCACAGCAAAGAGGAGCCAAAAGAAGGCCCTTACCAGAAACCGAATTATCCAAAACCTTGATCTTGGACTTTGAGCCTCCAGAACTGTGGGAAAATAAACAGCCTTTGTTTAAGCCACCCAGTCTATGGTATTTTGTTCTGGCAGCCTCAGCAGACTAAAGCAGCTAGGTAGAAACTAAATGGTAGTTCAGTGCGGCACCAATTAAATTATAACATTGACATTAACATGCTAACTGCAGCTACAGAAGATTTGATGGATAGTGAAACAAATTCAAGAAAAGATTTTTAATTATCTAGCAAAGCTTCAAAACTACACAAAGGAATTAATATGTTATGTTAAATTCTAGGTCAATTAACCATCTTTATTTTGTTTAAAACCAAAATTTTATATGAATTTTAAAAGGACTAATTTTTACAGTAATATATCAACCCTGTTTTCAGAATTTCCAATATTGCCCATCCAAAAAAGATTGGATTCTTAACTAATCACTATGAGGGAAATCAACAAATGGAATCTTTGATGTCTTCTGTTCTTTAATAGTCTTCGGAAAATTCCATTGCAGAAAGCATAAAATCTGATTGGTCAGCATGGATTTTAGACCTCCCTCAACATGTCTAAACTTATATGCCTTTCAATATGTGTGCCCAACACTAACTCTTGCCCTCACCTCTGGCCATCTTGTATCCCCAGTGTCCACAGTGTGGCTCATTTCCCCCACTGGGAGTACAAGTTTCCTCCCTAACTCCACTGTCCCTCTTATGGATCCACTCACTCCCGAAGGCCTACCTTAAGTGACCTCACCGCTGTGTGTTAATATTTCCTGTCAATCAGAGTCAACCCCTCCCCTGAGCTCTAGAGAATTTTTCTTAATTTCTGTAATAGTAGCATTTATCACGCACTGTTTTGTTTTGTAGTTTTCATCTTCACTGTCTTTCTAGTAAGAGTGTGAATGAACTCTAGAATGACAAAGATTGCAGCTTGTTCCTCAGGGTACCTCCTAGAAACACTAACCCCGCATCTACTGGCATAACCCATGCCAATGTTTTTTCTGAATAAATAAATCTGTAATATCCTAACAAAGTAAAGTTATGTGTCATTGATGTTCAACTTTTAACACTCTTCCAGAAATAAACATTGTAATTCTTGAATTTCTGTAATGCTTTTTTAAAATCAGATTTTTGGCAACCTACAGTCCATGGGCCAAACCTGGGCATCCCTTTATTTTGTATAGCCTGGAAGCTAAAAATGCTTTTAAACTTTCCAATGTTTTTTTAAAAAATCAAAAATAAAATAATATTCTATGACACATGAAAATTATATAAAATTTCAATTTCACATACGAAAGTTAAGTTTTACTGGAACATAATTGTGCTCATGTGGGTATTAACTATGGCTACTTTTGGCTTGGTGCCTGTGGCTCAAGCGGCTAAGGCACCAGCCACATACACCTAAGGTGGCGGGTTCAAATCCCCAGCCCGGGCCCACCAAACAACAATGATGGCTGCAACCAAAAAATGGCCAGGCGTTCTGGTGGGCGCCTAGTCCCAGCTACTTGGGAGGCGGAGGCAGGAGACTCCCTTGAGCTCAGGAGTTGGAGGTTGCTGTGAGCTATGATGCCATAGCACTCTACCCAGGGGGATAGCTTGAGGCTCCGTCTCAAAAAAAAAAAACTATGGCTACTTTTGTACAACAATAGCAGGGTTTAAAAGCTGTGACAGAGATTAGATAACCACAAAGCCCAAAATATTAATTTTTGCCTCCTCACAGAAAAAAAAAAACTTACAACCACTATTTTAGAGCATCTGATTTGCATTGCTCATTGTATAGATTTAAACTTTTTCTATAATAAAACATTTAATATTTGGGGTCAGATTGTTATATTATACATGAAAGAATGTTTTGAAAAGCAACACTGGTAATATAAAAAAAAAGTTTTAGTTATCCAATTTGTACTAGAATTCTCTTCAAAAAATATGCCTTAAATGATTGAGTTACCCAGATAGGTCCATGTTATAAATTTCATCATGTTTCATAAAACAAGCTCTAGTTATATAAAAAGCCAATATTCAGTAAATGGTCACTAAATGCTTCTTAGGTACAAAGTGAGGAAAAGAGGGCAGTGAAGAGAAGGTGAGTCAAGAAATCAAGGCAACAACATCAGGAAACTGGACGAAGGAGGACAATGAGGACAGGTTACCTGCTCTCTGAATGAGCAGGATGAGAGCAGTGCCTTTGCCAAATGTAGAGTTCACAGCAATTAATAACAGGATTGGGAGCTTGGTGTAGTCATTTTGGAATGTGCTTAGAGAACTTGCGTGGTATCCAGGAAGAGGTGTTCAGCAGACTATTAGAAATATGATACCCAAGCTCAGGATGTGCCCTCATCATCACCTTACAGGAAATAGTTGAAGTCTATGAATATATTAAAACAGAGAAGAACCAATGACCGAAACTGGTAGGACCTTATAAGATTTGTGTATAATTCGATAGGTAGCCAGATCAGTAGAAAAGAACATGACGAAATAAGATTTTAAAGAATAGAGAGGGAAACAATGTCATACTGCTTTCAACAACCTGAAGAAATGAAATACATAAGACATGTCACGGGATTGGGAAAGGAACAAATCACTAGGAGTACTACCTTTAAATAAAGGGAGCAGAACCCCTCAAGTTACTCTAGAACCCTTCAGACTGCAAACACACTCCTCCTCAACAGTTATGCAGAAGACAGGAGCACCAGCTTCTCTCAGGATCCAGCTCTGGCTCCAAACATAAGCTCTGATAATACTAGGAAACAGTTCTCATCATAGCTCTCTGTGTTTCACATGTTGGAAACGTAATTCCAAACACAACACCATTGGGAACTGAGGCTTAGGGGGTGGTGTTTAGGTTATGGGGTTTGTGGCCCTATGAATAGATTAATGCTGCCATAAAAAGCGCCTGCAGGAGTGGGTTCTCTCTCTCATGCTCTTCTCCCATGTGAGGTTGGGTGTTTGTCCTGTCTTGCCCTAACACCATGTGAGGATATAGCAAAAAGACCCCACACCAGATGCCTGCCAGCCCCTGCTCTTAAACATTGCAGCCTCTAGAAATGTAAGAAACAAATTTCTGTTTTTTACAAATTACTCAGTCTCAGACATTCTGTTATAGCAGCACAAAAGGATCTAAGTGCTCTAAACAAAGGCAATTGAATTCCAGCATTGCCAAGTCTGCGGATTGTGACTCTAGTAAAAATGGGGATGGGATGTTGGGAGAATTGAACAATGGAATTACGTAAGAAAAAAAAACATCAGACAATTCAATTAAATTTCCACATCTTTTCTCTTAGATAACATAAATGCAATAAATTCTTGCATTTCAAAAGGTGTTTATCCCAGTAGTGATAAATATCCTTTTCTTCTTTTTGTCTTCCAATTCATGGGAAGTACTTACAAATTAATGCTGTATTTGCAGTAGTCGTAATAGTTATTGGGGAACATTATTTGACAATATTTTACAATTTATACTGCTCTAAAACTTGTATAGAAATAGGCATAGAATTAATGTGCTTGAACAGCAATACACAAATTTTTTTTTTTTTACATCTTTGGCTAGATGGTTATTAAATCCTAGAATGTCTAATACTATTAATAGAATGGTTAATACTAAAACACTTGTATGAAGTGTTTTAATAAAAATATTTATGTAATTTAATTAAACTTTCCAAAAGACAAAAACCAATTTTGTTTTATTTAAACATTTTTTAAAATGTTTATACCTTTTTTTTTTTTTTTTAGTGACAGAGTCTCACTTTGTCACCCTTGGTAGAGTGCCCTGGCATCACAGCTCACTGCAACCTCCAGCTCTTGGGCTTAGGCAATTCTCTTGCCTCAACCTACTGAGTAGCAGGGACTACAGGCACCCACCACAACACCCGGCTAACTTTTTGTAGCAGTTGGCCAGGCCCAGGTTCGAACCTACCACCCTCAGTATATGGGGCTAGTGGCCTACTCACTGAGCCACAGGTGCTGCCCTGAAATGTTAATACTTATTAACTACAACTTTCCCTTTCATTTTTGAAAAAAAATATATTTTAACATATATGAAAAATAATTTATTCTTGGTTGTGTTTAATATTTTTTATTAAAGTATTTAAAATGTTATACATAATTACATTTAATTTTTAACTTCTTGAACATTGAGCATGGTGTAAGTTGCTATCTTAAATATAAAATATAAGGCAGAACTCAAAAAAAAAATCTGGAAATATAAAATAAAAATCTTCTAAGATCAGGTGGTGCCTTGGCTCAAAGGAGTAAGGTGCCAGCCCCATATGCCAGAGGTGGCAGGTTCAAACCCAGCCCTGGCCAAAAACTGAAAAAAAAAAAAAAAAAAAATCTTCCAAGATGAGGATTGCCTAAATATTTAAAAAGAGGGAATAGGAAAGGGATCAGAATTCTGTCAAATATGAACGCAAGGCAAAACATTATAAACAGAATGTTACAAAGTTTTTATTTTAAAAAGTTATAATTCCTAATCAAAATAATGAAATGAGCAGTACAAATGTTCTCATCAGGTCCACAAGTGAAACAGGTTCAATAAAGCCCTATTATTTCTAACTCTTTAATAAAGATTTTATTACTGATCAAAACAATGTGAGGATGAAAAGAACTTTTATGTCAGATTTACAAGTACAACTGGCCTGCTATTTAAATGATAAATAATATTAAACTCATGAAAATAAGAAATTGAGATAAGAAAATAAAGCCTCTAATTTTATTATGTTTATTTGATTACAGTTCTGGAGAATGGCCACAGCGTCTCTCACAAAGTATGAGAACAATTCTGGTTAAACACAGTCTGACTCAACTGAAAGTCTGGGATTTTCCACGGGATCATCATGACAGAAAATTTAATATTTTGTTATACACCAAAATTATATCAAATAAAGAAAATACAAAAGTTATATTTCAGATTTTTATTGCATGTTCCACAACCTTTGAAATCAACTCTGGCCAAAGTTGATACTAAAAATACTTTGGCTTTTGCTTAAAAGAATATGAGGCTTGGGCGGTGCCTGTGGCTCAAAGGAGTAAGGAGCCAGCCCCATATACAGGAGGTGGTGGGTTCAAACCTAGCCCCAGCCCCAGCCAAAAAAAATGCCAAAAAAAGAAAAAAGAAAAGAATATGAGGCTTCACTTATACAGAAAATATAAAACAAAAATAGATTTAATTACTAAAACTGAAATAAAAGGGTCTGAATAAATAGTAAATGATCCATGGCATTAAGTAAATATAAATAAATACTAATACAAAATGTGATATTCTTAAAAAATATATAATTAAGTTTTATAAGGCATAACCAGTATGTGATTATAGTAAATAATACAATAATAAAATTTCTGTTTTAGTAAAAATCATTTCAAAATTGACACTAAAATTCTCAAACATATAAAATATATTTTAAAATAATAAAATATTGTCACTACTCAGAATGGGAAAGTTAAATTCAGATTATCGACTCAATGTGTAATAAAGAGGAGGAATTTTAACAGATTATTAATGTATAATAAAGTGAGAAGAGAAAATTTACACAAATTAAAAAGTAAATACTATTTATCAGAACAACTAGATTTTAAAGGAAAAAAAAGACCAAAGCTGAAAATAACATTCATAATGCATGAGTTAATTACTACAGGAAGAAAATAAGGACTGAAATTAATGAGTATTTCATTCTTTCGACACCTGTTATTTTTTAAAAGTGCATGTTTTTTATTTAAATGAAGAACTAAAAAAAAAACCCTTGCATTTTTATGTTTTGGATAGAAAGATTATGGATGACAACACTATAATAATGTTATTAGCAAGATTAATTAAGAGGGAGAATTACAAACTAGAATTTTGGCCAATAATCCTGAAACATCATTCACATCCTGTGTAGCACCTAATTTGACATTGTCATCAAATGACCTCAATCGGACCCAAAGGAGTGATAAAATACTTTGCATGAATTCAAAGACTGTATATGATATTTTTTTGGATCTGTCTAATGATGCAACATCTTACAGAAAGATAGGAAACATTCTTGAGGTATGACAGGAATGCTAAATACTGCTAAAATATTCAAAATGAAACACACACTTGAAAAGATAAGCAAAATATTACAGTTGAAATGTTAACAGGTGTGGCTTCACTGCAGTCTCAGCTATTCAGGGAGATTGAAGCAGGAAGATCCCTTGTGCCCAGAACAAGAATGGAGAGAAGGAGAGAGAAGACAAAACCACCAAAGAGATCAGACCAAACTAAATTTTAATTTTTGGAGGGAAATACAAGTAACTTGCAATTTGCAAAATTCTAAATTATTTGATGTAAACTGTTGACAGTTAATATTTTAACCACAGTTACAAACTGAATTTATAAAAATTTGTCAATTTTACCTTTTAAAAGGATTGAAAATTCCTGTTTTGAAAATCTGAGATGTTCTTTCATATCTCAACAAAATGTCTTTTAAATATATAATAAAAGTGGCATTGCAAAATAATGAGACAATTAGAATAAGAAAATGAGAATGTTTACGTGACTACCAGAATTTTGACTTGGCAATTAAGTTCATGAACTCATCCTCAAAAAAAGCTACATACTTGCTGAATATCACTAGTCACCTTTAAAGTATTCCCCTTGGGAATCTATGCACTGATGCCAGTGCCTAGCCTAGTCCACCCTTCAAACCAATCTGGAACTCTTTTTCTGGAGTGGCCATCAAATCTGTCATTATATAACCCTTGATGACCTGAATGTCATCAAAATGACTTCCTTGCAATATTTCCTTTACCTTCAGGTAAAGAAAAAAGCCATTTAAAAAGTCACTGGGGGCCAGATCAGGTGAGTAAGGATAGTGTTTCAATATAATTGTTTACTGGCTAAAATAACTCACAGTCAGTGCTGTGTCAGGTGGTGCATTTTGTGATGCAAGAGCCACGAGTTGTTGAAAAGTTAAGGACATTTCATCTTTTTCACACAGCCTTTTCAGCACTTGCAAATATTTAACTTGATCAACTGTCCAGTTGGCACAAATTCATAATGAAAAATCTGATATCAAAAAAAAAAGGTTAGCAACATCATTTTGATTCTTGATTTGGAATGATAGAACTTTTTTGTCACAGAGAATTGATGACTTCCATTGTCTACTTTGACACTTGGTTTCAGGGTCATACGGGTACACCCATGTTTCATCGCCAGGGATAACATAGCCCAAAACATTGTCTTGCCTCTCCAAAAGATTTTGGCAAACTTTGACTCTCCTTTGCTTTTGTTCATCACTGAGCTCCTTTGGGACCAGTTTTGCCCACACCATTCTCGTGCCAAGATTTTCCTGTTTCCTGTTTCTCTATTGATGTTTACTTGATCTGCTATTCTTTTCACAGTTGGCCAATGATTTTGACACACAATTCAATGAATTTTTGCAACGTTTTCATCAGTTCTGCTTGTTACTGGCCACTCTGACCTCTCTTCATTAGTGACACTTTCTCTCCCCTCAGAAAAAATATTTTATCCATTTGTACACTACCATTTTCTTCATGGTATTATCCCTACAAATTTTGACTAAAATGTTCTTGATTTTACATCTACTCTCACCAAGTTTAACAAGAAATTTGATGTTTGAATTTTGCTCTAATTCAAGTTCTAACATTCTTGTTACAACACAAAAACACATGCAACAATAATGAATCACGCTGAATAAGACACTGCCACACTTCAACATGAACACAGCAAGACACTGATAGACCAAGGTTATGAAACCTTGCTGAGTTGTTTGTACTGTCCTGCCAGTATAAGCGCAGGTAGCAAATTGGTGAACTTGACTGTCAGACCTTGTATGAAGGAGACAATACACATATAAATAATCCCAAAACTAATATTAATATAGAATATTTTCTGTCCATAACAGATTGAGGTATAGGGTCAATTTTAGTATTTCTATGTTCTTTATCATTATTAAGTAATGATATAAAGTCCCAAAATACTTTTTCAAGGAGAGTAATATCATATTCTATGAATCTAGTTATTATTTTATGAGATTGTAACAGAGAAAATGACTTGAAAAAAATGGCAAAAATGTTTTCTGCCTCTTCAGAAAAAACCCTCACTACATCCCTGCCCCAGGCCAGTGATTAGGGAGGGGATGTTTTTTGTTCTTTGTGCCACAGTAGATAGCTTGAGGACGTCATCTGGGCAGAGGCTACTTCTTAGCTGAAGATGTATTAAATCTGGGCAGAAGCCATGAGATTGCACTAGCCAGAATGGGATTAAGGGATTTATTAGAAGGTTTAAAAGCTCTGCACTTCTGTCAGAAGCAGGAATTTGGATTTTGAGACAATAGCCTGCAATTTTCCTCCTTTGTCAGCAAAGTATTAAATTGCTGTTTCCTTTTCCTCAAATTGCTTTTCCGTGCTTTTCTGATGCATCTTCCGGGGACAGGTGCTGAACTTTTGGTAACACAATGGTGATAAACATTACATAAATAATATACTTTTATGTGATGAAATTAAAATGTTAGTAATTTCTGAAATAATAATATTAACAATTATGACTTCATTATAATGTTTGATGATATTATGGAAAATTTATGGCTTACTTTTACATCACAGCTTTAAAAAATTATTAACAGGGTGGCGCCTATGGCTCAAGTAGTAAGGCACCAGCCCCATATACCAGAGGTGCTGGGTTCAAACCCAGCTCTGACCAAAACTGCAACAACAAAAAATAAATAAATAAAAAATTATTAACAATCCTATTAGCCACTGACTTAATAGAATAAAGTTTCATCCAAATTCAAATAAATAAGAATAATCAGAAAAAGTTGAGGTCTAACATGGAATCAGTTAGTCAGAAGTTCCAAAGTTCTGGATTAATAAAATAGAAAAAACTAATTGAATCAAGTTTTCATCCAAATTCAAATAAATAAGAATAATCAGAAAAAGATGAGGCCCAACATGGAATCAGTTAGCCAGAAGTTCCGAAGGTCCAGATTTGCCACTGGTGTCTGGTGGCAGGGGCCTGTTCTGGGGAATGAGCCCTCACCCTTCAGACAGGGTGAATTAGAGGATCTTCCCTTGTGTCCATTGTTTGGTGTACAAGGGGAAAACCCCACATTAGGTCACAGAAATCTTCTGCATTGATTATTGTAGTGTTGGTGTAGAATTTAGAGGGAAAACATGCTTTGAGAGTTTTCCCAGAAATAGCTGCCTTGAGGTTTTGTTAGAAACAACCAGCCCAAAGGAACTCCACAGGAATGAATCCAGGGGAATAAATAATCCAACACCCACTTCTCTCTCCCTCATATCTTCTGTGAAGCTTTCACTGGATGAAAACAATTATAAACCAGAAGACAAGAGAGAGATTATTGGTGTCATCCATATATTAACAGATCAGCCTCTTGGGATACAAATCAGGATGGAAAGGATGAAGAACAGATCTACTGAGAAAGCAGAAGTTACCTGGCACAGTGCATCCTTTCTCCCCTTGGAATCCACTCTTACCCTTTATTCACTTACAAAGGCTTTATTCTCCACATGGGAGACATACAAATACCACCAGGTACTAGATCATTATGGCAATATTAACTGGGCTATACTTTCCATCTGAAATGTATAATATTGCCTATCTAATACACTACATAAAAAAATTGAAGGGAATATAGAGAAGTAAGTCACATAAAAACAGCTAGAAAGTTTGCCTCTATAACTGAGTAAAAGACCCAAATCAGCAAACACTTCAGTTTATTCCATGTTCTACTTACGTCCCACTGGCACCTTAGCTCTAAGCACTTTTGGTGCTACTATGAAAGATATGGTGCCATTAGAAACAGGCCCCGAGATTTGTGTGAAGAAAGTTTACTTGGACCTAGTCAATAGCAACTGCTGGGAAGTGAAGCTGCAGAAAGAATCTGAATAGTTAAGCTGTCACAACCAAGAAGACTTCAGTTGATTCCGTGATTAACTTTGGAGCCGGCATGCTTTCTCAGAGCTATTGTCTATGGCATATGGATAGAGCCTTATACCTCTCTGTTGATCAGTTATTGGATTGGTCTGCCTCTAGGAAGGGTACATGACCCTATCTGGGTAGACTCTCTTCAGCTAAGAAAAAGTCCTAGCCAGGAACTCCTCTGAGCACTAACACTCCCAGAAGCCGGAGACATGAGAACTTCAGTCCTAGAAGGGAGAATCTGGGTGGTAAACCATGGCATCTATTGCAGCCATTGTCTTTCATGGAAAACCATGGAAGCTGTGGTTCACGTCTTCCTAATACTAGTATGACAATCGGATCCTCAGCAAACCAAGGTCATGCTTCTCCATAATGGCAAATCCATGAAACAGGTACTATGTGCAACCGAGCCCTCCATTTGAGCTGCCTACTCGTGTCTCACACAGCAACTTGGATTCAGTGTAACATATGTCACCTTCACTTGATTCAATAAAGCCACCACACATGTCTTGCTTTGGGTTGATCAGGTGACACACATTTCAAACTCAACAGTTCGATCCACATACTTTTAAAATAACTTTCAGAGTTTACTTCATCAGAGCTGAAGGAGCTAAGGAAATTTCACCCCAAAATATGATTCCTTGGTATAAAGAATATTTTCAGTAAAAAGGCCATATTTGATTAGAAAGCACCAGCCTCTCTATAAAACCTAAGTAACCTGATCTAGAATCAGAAAAGGGGCTTCTGGACTCCTTATCACATGCTAACAGACCTGGCCCTAAGGTCATTTGAAGCACAATACGTTTCTCTCAGGTTAATTTACTAATCAGTGTGTTTCCCTCCCTCTACCCATCCCCTCTCAACCACCACTTGCTGCAGGTATGCTTCCCAGTTTCTCTCCCTCCCACCTTCTAGAAGACATCATTAAAAGCCACTGACTCTCATTCTTGTGGTTCACCCCATGTGCATGGTATTTTGAAATAACCCTTTCTCTTATTAATCTACTATAACTGTGAATTAATCTTTTTAGCCAACCAATCTAGGGGGAAAGAACAAGTTTCCTTGAGACTCCCCCTCAGAGCCCAGTAGCAAGCTAGAACAAATTTTTCAGATGGAAATAAATGATGGAAGAATAGTAGGTTATCACATTGCTCCTGATCACAGATATCTGAGCTACTGGAAGAATTTCATATAAAAATCTAGCCTGTCACAAATACTGCAAAAAATATTGGGTAAGCTAGGTTGTTAGGCCTAAATACAAGTTATTTTGAAGCCAAAATAGTCTGGTTGCAGATCTCTTACTTATTCAAGACCCAAATCAATACTGGCACCTGTCTGGATAAGTAAATGAATGGGACAAAAATGACCAAATACAGTATATATTGCTTCCAAAATCTACAGAGGCCCACCAAACTGTGTGTCTCTTTCATTGTGTTGGGTGAAATAATGTCTCAAATTTCAGAAAGGCTACCTTACCATAAATCCCTAAGAAATTCACTGAAACAGCATACTACTAAATTCTTTCAGCATTTAGCTCTAATTCTCTGATTTGCATATGTTTTACTGGGACATTATACTTATTACTTTCTGTTCATTTTCAATTATCATAATGTCTCCAATACAAAGAATTAGGATTATAGGTGGCCCAGATCTCAGCTCATTTCCCAGAACTACTGAATGTGAATCTGCATTTTAACAGGATTTCTAAGTGATTCATATGCACATCAAAATTTAAAAAGTATTGCCCAAGGCCATTTCAAGTAGGTAAATAGATATGACATAGCCTTGAGGCAAAACAAGGTACGTACATTTTTGTCCCTACTATACAAATATTCCCACTCCATACATACAACGTTCTATTCCTTCCCCAGGACAATCTTTACCTTAATGTGGATACTAACCAAGGTTATCAATCTAATTGTGTTTACAGTCAAACCTTGTTGGTCTTCAGTCTTATACTCCCTGTGAATTCATGAGGGGAAAGATTACTTCAAAAGTGCCAGTGGGCCTCCTGGTTCTCCGCAGGTATTAGTAATTGTTCATAGCTCTTACTTTTGCTTTCTCTAGATGCACATCTCCCAGACTATAATCCAAATCCAGGGACCCCAACAACCTTATAATCACTTTTGTTGCTGTAGCTGCTAAGTGCCACAGCCACTTAATCTCCTTCCATCTGTGCTTCAGCTAATGATTTGATTAGATTAATTGTAGTGTCCTCCATGCTGTAGATTGCCTATGTCCCATCCCCTTTAGCAAACTGTTATTATCTCTATATTCTTTGCCCATATGAGTGACTTCGTTCTAGAATTCCATTTTGAGAATCTATTTCCTATGACTACTTCCTGAACCATTCACTACATTCATCAAGACTAAATGAAGCAAACTTAAACCTCAACATGGTCCCAGGAAGGCACACTTCAACTAGGATATTTTGAGAAGGAGGAAATAAAGGGAAACCTCGGGAGGTTACTGCATTACTGCAGGCCCAGGAACAATGGGCCTATTTCCTTCCACTTCAGGGGCTTCCCATCGGCCAAATACAAGAAGCTGGTGGAAAACAAAACCTACTGATGTGTTCCATTTACTTCAGTCACTTGGGGTAGGCAGTAGGGTGAAAAAAAAGCAGAGATTAGATTTAGAAAGCCAAACATAACTATCCAGTACATCACAATTCAATGTCTAGGTTATAAGGAGATATATTAGTGTCAATAGTAGAATATTTTCTTCCAGAAGGCAAGAAGGAAAAGAAATTATAATCAGAAATTTTCCTGGCAAATGGAGGAAAAAAACAAGGATATTAATTACATTAATTTAATGGATTTTAGCACCAAGATATAACCTAATATACTCATCTTTACTATAGTAACACTTTTTTTAAAACAATTGGTTTTCAAACTTCTATTTATCAAGCCTTATGTTTGGCATTAGGAACACATACAAAAAAATCAAACATTTTCTATGTCTTCAGGAAGCTCATACTATAGTTAGAAGACAGAATATAATTTATCATAATAAGCATTACATCAGAACAAAGTTCATGAGATCTCTAAATCAAGGCAGTTAAGTAGATTTATGGATCCAGGAAGTTTCTCAGCAAAGATTGTGCAGAGAGTTAGAATTAGCAGGTGTTGGGCTGCGCCTGTGACTCAAAGGGGTAGGACGCTGGCCCCCTATGCCAGAGGCGGCAGGTTCAAACCCAGCCCCGGCCAAAAACTGAAAAAAAAAAGTTAGCAGGTGTTAACTAACAAAGAAGCATGAGAAACATATTCAGTAAAACTATTATCTGCAAAAGTAGTATGAAATACACTTGCAAGTCTGTGATGTACCTGTGATATAAGGTATGCCAGCAGTGAGTATATTCATATACTTGTCAGATAGCGGTCTGTTCTCAGTTCCTGGTGTGCTTTTGGCCAAAGACTAACCAGACACATCAAAAGCAGGTAAGCACAAATTGGAAGTTTATTAAGGAAGAGCAAGACAGGACAACAAATGGGCCCCTGCCATAACAAGAGGCACTGGTAATGGTCTAGGGCAGTGGTTCTCAACCTTCCTAATGCTGCGACTCTTTAATACAGTTCCTGTGGGTCGCGACCCACAGGTTGAGAACTGCTGGTCTAAGGTCTTGTTTGGGTTGGATTGAGTCTGGACTGGGTCCTGCTTGTGGCTCAAATATCACCATTGAACCATTTTGATGGACTCTAATAATAATTAGCATTAGGTTACTCTAGGTCACTTTCCAGATCCTATGTGCCCAGGCTGCCTGGTCCTCAGGCCGGGGAATTCCCTGGATTATTTTGCACGTTGGCAACATGTTCTTTCTCCCAGGTGTGGCATTGCTTGGGGCAGGATCAAAGTGAGACAGCACCAAGTCAGGGTGCCCACTCTTGTGTTTCCCAGGTGGAGCAATTCTTTGAGGTTGTACCAAGACCAAGTACCCGCCTTTGTCCCTGTGAGAGCCCAAATCCTAACAACATACTCAGGCACAAAATTATGTCAAGACTTTTACACACTAAAAACCTTATATTTTACCCTGGAGTAAATGGAAAGTTAATAGAAAAATGTAAAATTCTGGAATACCTTGAATCTAGAAAGAAATTTATCTGTTCTTACTAGAAAGTGAAAAGGACATCCTGGCCAATCCTTGTGTTTCAAGCTTTACTTTTTTTAGGCATCAATTCAAGGATTGCCCTTCTGCTTACACGTTCACTTTTTTTACTGTGGTCAACTAACTTTGGTCTAATTTTCTCTTACAAGCAGATTCCAAATTTTCCCAAGTTTCGTCAACTAAATATGGGTTTCATAGCTCTTTAGTCACGTATTTATGTATTATTTCCATGGAGTCAATTATTAACATAATAGCATCTCACACAAAGATTTTTCATAAATTTTCTTAACTAATGATAATATCTTTTAGATTTAGCATTTAATTACTATGTTATTCTTAGGCCTTGGTGAAATGTTTTAATTGATACATAACATGTATATATTTTTTGAGTAGATGTGATAATTTAATACATTCATATAAAGTGTCAGACCAAATAAGTGTAATTAGGATTCCATTACCACCTTATCTATCCTTTCTTCATGTCAGAAACTTTCAAATGACCCATTTTTAGCTATTTTGAAATATACAATAGATATTTAAACTGTAATCACCCAGCTGATCTATTGAACACTAGGTCTTATTTCTTCCTTCTAACTACATATTTGTACCCATTAATCAACATCTATTCACCCTCCTAAGCGTCTGAAATCACCAATTTACTGTCTGTTTTCCAGAGGTCCACTTTTTTGTCTCCTACATATGAGTGAGAACATGCAATATTTATATTTCTATGTTTGGCTTATTTCATTGAACACAATGGCCTACAAGTCTGGGACATGTATGCATCTATGTTACTACAAATGACAGGATTTTGTTCTTTTTATGGCTGAATAATAGTCCTCTATATATGTATATATATATATATAAATAATTTTTAAATCTGTTCACCCACTGATGGGCATTTAGGTTGATTTTATATCTTGGCTATTGTTCATAGTGCTGCATTAGTCACGGTAACGAAGATTTCTCTTAATATATCGATTTCCTTCCTTTCTTTTGGTTATGCACTCAGTAGTGTAATGGCTGCATCATGTGGTAGCACTATATTTAGTTTTTCAAGAAACCTCCATAACTAGCCCATGAGTCAAATCTTGTTTCTGATCTGTTTTTGTTTTAAACAAAGACCTTGGTCTTATAATCATCACCTGTTTTATACACACACAAATATTAAGAGCCACCCACACCCTTTCTTGTATGTGTTGGCAAAGGCTGCTTTCATACTACAGTGGTAGAATTTGGTAGTTGCAGCGGAGACCGGTGACCCACAATGCCAAAAATATTTACTATCTTACTCTTTACAGAAAAAGCTGGATGGCTCTGTCCAACACTCTTGAACTTGTATAATCATGTTTGTTTCTTTAGGTTCTTTTAGAACATTTTCCCTTCATCTAACTTATTTGTAGAAATACGCAAAAATCATTTCTCCTTTCCAAATCTTCCTGTGTGAAACCACTTCTACTTGTTCTCTGAAGCTTTGTAATTTGCATTCTCAGACTTGTGCTTTCCCAATAAATCATGATCTAGATAAAGAATGAGTTAAATGGGGCAGCACCTGTGGCTCAAAGGAGTAGGGTGCCGGCCCCATATGCCGGAGGTGGTAGGTTCAAACACAGCTCTGGCCAAAAACTGAAGAAAAAAAAAAAAAAACCCAAGAATGAGTTAAATGGTATATTAGTGGTATCTGTTGCAAATGATAGAACAGAGAACGAAAAAATGTATATTAATTCATATAGGAAAAATCTGGAATGTCTTCTCAGAAAAATATGGTTTAAGAATGGCCTTAAAGAATAATTAGAGCAGGGGTAAGCAAAACTTCATCATTGGTGGGAAAAATTACATAAATAATGGAGGGGAATTTATGGAAAACAAGATGGATACTTAGAACGGCAGGGAGCTGATCTGCAAGGTCAGGACAAAGCAATAAGATACAGACTTTTTCATATTGTTTTGTGATTCAAATTCTATTAAATTCTATTAACCGCCGCTGAAAAGTCTGGGACATGTATGCATTATGCAGAATGAGAAGGAAATGTCAGAGTCAGCAGAAAGAAGGCCAGGATCACCTGCTGTGACAAGCAAAGCAAATGAGAAGCTTGTTTGACAAAAATAGATTCTACAATCCACTGCTGCTCCTGATGTTGACAGAGGCAAAGTAGATGCACATAACGTGGAGCATTTATCAAGGTGATGTCAAAAGATGGCGCTTCCCACCTGAGAGCCTAGTCTAGGATTACAGAGGGCAAAAAAGACTTGCAAAAACCAAGGGAAAAAAATGCTATTATTAAAAGTTCTTGCATAATCTAATTACCTAGACTCAGAATAAAACTTTAAAAGGTATCCTAAAAAGAGGATGTTTTGAAATGTTATATCGATTTTTCAAAGAATTTGAGGTAAAAACGATCTTCCAATTAGTTGTGCCAGGCTATGACAAGTCAGTCACGATTTGATTAATTTGGTAGCTTATCATAAAGGTCTAGATATATGGTTTTTAAGGGCACATCAAATTAATATTTAATTCTCTATTTTCTATGTGTATGGTTATCATATACCATTTCTAAATGTGGTAGCTATGAAATTCAATCCTGAATGCTCAAGACATAATACCTTATTTGCTGTACCTCAGTTTCATTTCTGATTTTAAGTTGGTTTTTTCTCAATCACTCTTATCTTTTATACCATCCCCAAACCATTCCAGGGTTCCAGTATCAAATTGCTGCCAAGGTATCATGAGAGGTTACACTGTCTGGACCCTAATAGTTTTTTTCACAGACATCTCTTATTTTTGCCCAAGTGGCTACTTCAGTTTTGTCAACTATCTTCAGCTTTTATACTTTGGTTGAGGCCTAATAACTTTTTGAAAGGCTATCTTTGATTTTTCTTATGAGAATCGCCATATAGCCAGTTCTCTTTAGATTTGTTGATTTTACTCCCTATACAGAGACACATCCTAGGAAACAGATGGTCATCTCTAGTATCTAAGAATTTACAGTCTTAGCTTGGTGCCTGTGGCTCAATCGGCTAAGGCGCCAGCCACATACACCTAAGGTGGCGGGTTCGAATCCCCAGCCCGGGCCCGCCAAACAACAATGATGGCTGCAACCAAAAAATGGCCGGGCGTTGTGGCAGG